>WPIO01000096.1:850000-930000 GCA_009760855.2 Cristatella mucedo | reverse complement strand
AATCCGCAACTAAAACAACAACTAAGCTTCTTTTCCGGCTTCAGTATTGCTCACTTTCTAAAACTAAATGGCTTTAGAATAACGTTATTACTTACTGGAAAGCCTAGGGCAAATAAGAAATTAGAAACGACCTCTCGTTAGACGACCATATCAGCTCCACAGTCAAATCTGCATATTTTCAGCTTCACAATATTGCTAAAACTCGGGCTTGTTTAGGTAAGGATACCAAGTCCAAGTTAGTTCATGCATTCGTGACATCCTGTCTCGACTTCTGCAACTCACTGCTTACAGGCCTACCAGCCTGTGCAATCAGGCGATTGCAGCTGGTGCACAACTCTGCAGCTAGGCATGTCTGTCGTGAGCGTCGCAGTTGCCACATTACTCCACTTCTCGCCGACCTGCACTGGCTGCCAGTCAAGCAACGGATTGACTTCAAGGTTTTGTCCCTCACTTTTAGGTCCTTTCATTCTATGGCTCCAGCCTATCTGTCAGATATACTACCCCATCAGGCCAAGCATCGTACCACCCACTTTTCGGAATCCAGCAGTCTAGAAATACCTCGTACAAACCTTAAATCCTTTGGAGACCGTGCATTTAGTTCGTATGCTCCCAAAGCCTGGAACTCCCTCCCGACCTGCGTCAGAACATCCTCTGACCTGATCACATTTACAGAGAACTTAAAAACACACCTATTTAGGACAGCATTTAGTGGGTCCCTATGATTCGTCTTTGATGTGCTCATGCTTGCTGACACTGTGCATGCTGCCACTAACCACATTTGCATGCTGACCCTGTGCATGTCACCCCTAACCATATTATTTGTATTTAGTGTTTGTTTTTCAAGCATGATTTTACTTACCATTCAATTGCATTTCACTTTGCAGCAAATGTCAAGCACCTAGAAAAAGATTAGGTTCTCTGAGGACGCTTTATCAAGTGCATTATCATTATTATTATTATAGAAAGCCTAACCCTAAATGGGCTTGGTCAGAATATATCATGAGATGTAGCGTCAGCTCTCAGTCTGGGTGTCTCTCTTGGTGTCCTGCCCAAAAGTGACCTTTCACTAGATGACCACCACGTCAGCTCGTCAGTAAAGTCTGCCTACCTTCTGCTACTCGGTGTTGCACAGATTTGATAGCTCCCCGAAAGAAAAGAAAGAGTACCACTGCAGCCAAGCTGGTTCACGCTGCAGCGACATGCCATCTAGACTGATGTAACTCACCGCTCACACGTTTGCCTACCTGTGCTAAAACACACGTTTAGTTGCTTCAAATTCTAATTTGGTGCTGTGCATGGCGCCGAGTGACAGTTTGTGTGCGAAATATCATGCGATAGCTGATAGTAGAAGCCTGTAGCCCTCCGCCGCAGTTCATGTGCTAGACGCCGGTAGCTTCGATGTGCTAGACGCCTGTAGCTTCGATGTGCTAGAGACTGTAGTTCGATGTGCTAGACGCCTGTAGCCCTCCGCCGCTGTTGATTGTAGTTCTATGTGCTAGACGCCTGTAGCCCTCCGCCGCTATTCATTGAAGCCCTCCGCCGCTATTCCTTAGAGTTCTCTGCGATACGGGCATGAACTCGCTCTCATAATGGATGACCTCTCACCTTTGCCGCCATGGTCCGTTGTCGTCGACACGTGCACTTCTATTGGTGCTGCACCCACAAGTCGCTGACCGCGTTTCAAAGGCTTGGGGCTAGTTAGCTAATTAGGTATTCGTCGCGCGTTAACAGGACAACAGGACCAGTTGCAAGCGCTACTTTTGAGGCCCAATAACTTTAGGCAGAATCCGCAACACCGCGTTTGTAATGCATTTCTGCTGCCCCAGATGACATGCTACGATGGCGAATAGCGTGGCGTAGAGCGCATAGTGCATTTAATACCTCCAAGCAAAGAGTCTCGGGAGAGCGTAGCACAGCTCAATTCTAAAATTAAGTTACGCTCGAAGCGGTGCAAAGCAGTCCTTTTATATTTATTTTATTTATTTATTTATATTTATATTTTGTATTTATATCCTTTTATATTTGGCACCAACCTAGCTTTACCATAGCATTTACCGACTGCTGCCCTTTACTGAGGATTTAATTCCTAATCTTGCGAACCCGATAGCACGCCGTGGACACCTGAAGTGCTTACGAACAATCTACTAAGCACGAAGCTTGCGTCATGCTTTGCAGGAACTGCACTACCGCTATCTACAGTTTCTGCATAAACTTGCAGACATCCGCAACTAAAAAAGTCCATAGGGAAAAAACATTCCATTTGGCTCGGCAGTCACGAAATAATGTCGGAGTAACTAAGCGATCAAGTCACTGTTGATGCGATTGCTGCTGCCTACTTTCGTCGTCCACTAACGATAACGTGGCTGTCGGTCTGTGCTGCCGCCGCGTGGGCGCCGCTCGGCAAACTCCTTTCGGCCCGAGAAAACGCGAGAAAGGGCGTGGTGTAGCATGTTCGCTCGCCAGCGCTCGCCACTGTGGGCTCTGCGGCTCGCACGCTCGCTGTTTCTGTCTGCCTGTCTATCTCTCTGTCTCTGTCTGTCTGTCTGTCTATCTCTTTGTCTCGGTCTGTCTGTCTATCTCTTTGTCTCTCTGCCTCTATCTCTTTCTCTCTCTCTGCCTCTCTCTCTCTCTCTCTCTCTCTCTCTCTCTCTCTCTCTCTCTCTCTCTCTCTCTCTCTCTCTCTCTCTCTCTCTCTCTCTCTCTCTCTCTCTCTCTCTCTCTGTGTGTCTCTGTCTCCGTCTCTGTCTGTCTCTCTCGGTCTGTCTGCCTGTCTTCCTGTATCTCTGTCTGTCTGTCTGTCCGTCCGTCTGTCTGTCCATCTGTCTGTCTGTCTGTCTGTCTCTCTGTCTCTCTGTCTCTCTGCCCCTCTGTCTCTCTGTCTCTCTGTCTCTATCTCTCTCTCTCTCTCTCTCTCTCTCTCTCTCTCTCTCTCTCTCTCTGTCTCTCTCTCTGTCTCTCTCTCTCTCTCTCTCTCTCTCTCTCTCTGTCTCTGTCTCTCTCTGTCTCTCTGTCTCTCTCTCTCTCTCTCTCTCTCTCTCTCTCTCTCTCTCTCTCTCTCTCTCTCTCTCTCTCTCTCTCTCTCTCTTCTCTCTCTCTCTCTCTCTCTCTCTCTCTCTCTCTCTCTCTCTCTCTGCGTGTGTCTCTGTCTCCGTCTCTGTCTGTCTCTCTCGGTCTGTCTGTCTGTCTTCCTGTATCTCTGTCTGTCTGTCTTCCTGTATCTCTGTCTGTCTGTCTTCCTGTATCTCTGTCTGTCTGTCTGTCCGTCCGTCTGTCTGTCCGTCTGTCTGTCTGTCTGTCTGTCTGTCTGTCTGTCTGTCTCTCTGTCTCTCTGCCCCTCTGTCTCTCTGTCTCTCTGTCTCTCTGTCTCTATCTCTCTCTCTCTCTCTCTCTCTCTCTCTCTCTCTCTCTCTCTCTCTCTCTCTCTCTCTCTCTCTCTGTGTCTCTCTGTCTCTGTCTGTCTTTGTCTGTCTCTCTGTCTCTCTCTCTGTCTCTGTCTCTGTCTCTGTCTCTGTCTCTGTCTCTGTCTCTCTCTCTCTCTCTCTCTCTCTCTCTCTCTCTCTCTCTCTCTCTCTCTCTCTCTCTCTCTCTCTCTCTCTCTCTCTCTCTCTCTCTCTCGGCACCGGCGGCGGCTTCGGAGAGCAGGCTTCGAGCCGAGCCGCCACCGGAAGCGCCGGATCTCGCCTCGTCAGGCCGAGGGCGCTCGGTTCGAATCACTCGCCGACGGCGTGACGGCGAGCCGCCGTCAGCAGGCGCCAGACAAAGGGACGCTGCTCGCCTTTGTCTCGGAGCGACTGCCGCGGAGCGGCAGTCGAGAGCACCGTTAGCTAGATAAATAGCGGCCGCAGACGAGCGAGCGATGAGCCAGCTTTGAAGAGGCACCAAACGAGAGCCGCGGCCGCGGCTGCTGACCGCGACCACCGCACTGACCGCGCATGAACTCTCGCGAGAGCGCACGAGAATCACACACGTGATGTGGCAGAGGCGCCGCGGCTCTCATCATCAAGCGGGAGCGGGAGCTCAAAACGGGGCCGGAAAGAGGCCTCGAAGAAGAGCGGCACTCAATGACAAAACTCAGGCTCAGACAGACGACTCAGTGGCAGCGGCGGCGCGCAGCCAAGTCTACAGGCGCCTTTGGTGGCAGCTGGAGCGGTAACGTGCGTTCGAACGAACGTACGATCGAACGAACGAACGAACGAACGGGCAGCCGCACGTTCGTGTCGGCGTGTCGCTGGTCTTTTTACGTTGCATCTCGGACGCTGGAGTTGGAGCTGCAGCAAAACGCGACACTGCGCCGTTGCCAACGCCTTCTCTCGGCCGGCTTCCGGTCGAGAGAAGTTTAATTGCGGATCGCCGACTCGTGCATGCCGAGTGTCCGTGGAGACGCTAGTCGTCAGCGTCGAGTGGACCACTACAGGACATGCTAAAAGCAGCTGCTAAAGTGTTAAAGTGCGAAGATGCACTTTTCTCCAGTCAGAGTTCGAGTGCCTTTTATTGAGGTTTTAGATGCGCTTGAAGCTGCGCACAGTCGAGGCAAGTCCTGCCACTCGGCGCCTCTTGGTCGCCAATATGCGATCGGTCGCGAGCCAAGTCGTGAGTGAGGTGCTCCTGCCGTGAGGGCGCCAGATTGCAGGCATCGTACGAAGGCAGCAGGTCAGTAGGTCATCTCGCGAGAAGCTACTTAGCCACCAGCGTGCAGCCTCGTCCTGGGCTACCGGCTGCCTCGAGTCCGTGTCCTGCGAAACAGCAAACGACCTTTTACAAGCGACTATTGACAACTGCAAGCGGCGGGGATAGCCGCTGCTATGCAAGCGAGGCTGATAAATCAGGAAACAATAAACACGGCTTCATTCGGCTCGCTGTGCTCCTTTTTGTTCCCAATTACACTCTGAGAAAACTCTCTAGTCCGAAATGGCCAGCGTAAACCGCAGCCCGTATAGAAGACTGTGCATTTCTAACGCTTATCAAAGGCAGGCTCAGCCCGAGTTCCGGTGGATCGCACTCTGGTATATTTCCAAAAAAAGGCAGGCTCAGCACGACTTCCGGTCTATAACTGTCACTCTGGCTGTTTTCGATACGCCAACTCAGCTGTTCCAAGCGGAAGCTGGGCAGTGCCGGAGAAGGATCAAAGGCCATTCGCCAATTCGGACTACAGACATTGGGGCCTTAGTTCGAAGAGCTCAAGATGCTGAAATTACGCGGCAATCCTTTTTACAAATATAAAATCTGTAGTCCTCAGAAGTTCTAGCAGCATTTAAGTGCCAATTTCCACTGTGAGTTCGTTAGCAGCTTTGGAAATTATCTCACTCTTTCGCCATTCTTGGCTCTGGCTACTGCTGTACCGCAATGTAAATACTGTTAAAATAACCATGATGGACTCACTTTAATTTTTATGACAGTGACTGTAACTTGCGGACTAACAAAGCTGGCTTATTATAGGGCTAGATATACTTAGCTATCGGCTTCTGCACAACCGCTCTCTCGCTTCTTCTTCTCTCGGTCGTCACCTGTTATTTCTCTCTCTCTCTCTTTCTCCGGCTCTCCCCCTCTATCTATATATCTGTCTCTCTCTATCTGTGTATGTTTCTCTCACTCTCTCTCTCTCTATAAATATATATATATATATATATATATATATATATATATATATACATATGTGTGTGTGTCTCTTTGCCTCATGCACTATTTCTCTTATCTTCTTTCTCTCTCTATATATATATCTTTATCTATATCTTTATATCTTTATCTCTTCTCTATCTATCTCTATATTTTCTCTCTCGTCTTCTCTTTTTCTTTCTCTCTTTTTCTTTCTCTCTCTCACGATATCACTCTCTCTCTCTCTCACGCGCGCGCGCTCTCTCACTCTCTCTCTCTCTCTCTCTCTCTCTCTCTCTCTCTCTCTCTCTCTCTCTCTCTCTCTCTCTCTCTCTCTCTCTGTCTCTGTCTCTATCTGTCTTTCTCTATATATCTATATATCTCTCGGTTCACGCCCTATATGTCTAAATCTCTTTTGCTCTTTCTGAAATGTCCACTCCTGTACCTCATCAAATACGCTGACACATTCCGCTTATTATCGCGCCCGGTGCGTCTTCATGGCGAGTGCACGTCTTCAGTTCACGTCTTCACTCGTCTATTATTCTCAGCATATATGTAGTCACCTAGAGCTGAGTGCGTTGCTCGTTCAACCGTTGTTTTTTTCGCACGGCCTTTGCACCACTTTGCCCTGCACGCAGAGAGCATCACTTTCAAGGCGGCGTCTCTTGGCAGCTGATTATCTGTCTGCCGCTCACCGCTCACCGCTCCGCGGCGGTCTGATTACTAGATTGATCACCGCGCTGCATCCGCTGGCAAAGTGGTCAGTCAAGAGTCTCTTCAGTGGACCATAGTTGTACGAGAAGGCAATAGCAGCGCACTTATTGAACCGTATCTCACGTGGGCGCTGGCCAAGCTCTGTCCAGCACTTAGCGAATACTGACTAATAAATCGACGAATGATCCGTGCAGATCCTACTGTGCTCCGCGCGTCCCTTCTTCAACACCTTTGTCAGTCCCTTTGTCATTCGCTTTGTCAGCCCCTTTGTCATTCGCTTTCCCGTGAGCTTGCGCCTCTAATGACCAAGTTCCATCGTAATCCCCCATCGTGCGGCCCATGAAGTACATAGCGAGTCCCATTCCCATCTCCTGGACGCGCGCGGTCCGTTTCCACGACGTCGATGCTTGGCAATGGTTTCGTTCCTAGAATGCCTTCGCTATCCGTGTAGCTGGTAAAGGCAAGTAATTGACGACATCTTTTCGTCCTCTTCGGAATACGGTTAACCCGTTCAATCGTAGATAAAGAGATTCTCGAAAACGCAATAAGTAATGAGTAATCGGTCCAATATGACGCGCTGAAAGGACTCTAGTCGTTACGAATTTGGTTCGGAGAATACGCTCGTTGGTCGATCCAGGGTAGTTGAGCGTTCTTCGCGTGTACCGCCATAGTAGCGTCATACCTCTCTTCTCGTACGCGTACGAGTTCGCAGGTCTTGGCTCGATATGTTTTCGCAATGTGGATAATTTAGGCGGCGACTAAAAGCGATTAATACTCTTAATTAAGTACGCTCATACCATCTTTAGAGCACCGGGGCAGGAAATGAGAAACGGCGGCATCGAGATGAATTTCTCTGGTGCGGCGTGCGCCTGCGGCTATTGCTGCTGTAATTAGCGAAGCGCCTTGACACTGGCGCACATGATTTACCTGTAGTCAACAGTTAAGTCATTGACGCTCAGTTCAGCGTCAGGCCACTGACGCATGTTTCATTGCGTGTCGTCTGCATGCAATTGATTGAGCTCGCATACATGTACGCACTGAGACGTACGTACGCGCGCTCTGCCGGCGGCCTCGAGCGAGCAGCCGACGGCGCCAGCTTGTGCCGCAGCCGCTGTGGCGCGGCAACGGCGGCGGCGCATCTTGTCGCGCCGCCGCTGCCGCGCGCCGCCGCCGCGGCAGCGGCGGAGTGCGAGATTATCGGCGCCTCACGTCGGCGTCGACCGATAAAGTAGGGAAGAGTAATAAAGTAGCCTCTCGTTTGACGCGCACGTTTGCTCGCTGTGTCTCCGCGAGACTCCCGTGAGACCTGCCGCCGCCGCCGTCGGAACCACTGCTATACAACAGCTGGCGTAGGTCGCACGGCAGACGCACGCCCTCCAACAAAATGAATAATATGGTTAGGGGTGACATGCACAGGGTCAGCATGCAAATGTGGTTAGTGGCAGCATGCACGGTGTCAGAATGCATAAGCACGTGAAGGACGAATCACAGGGACCCACTAAATGCTGTCCTAAATAGGTGTGTTTTTAAGTTCCTTTTAAATGTGGTCAAGTCAGGGGATGTTCTGACGCAGGTCGGGAGAGAGTTCCAGGCTTTTGGAGCATACAAACTAAATGCACGGTCTCCAAAGGATTTGAGGTTTGTACGGGGTATTTGTAGACTGTTGGATTCCGAAAAGTGGGTGGTACGATGCTTGGCCTGATGGGGGAGTATATCTGAGAGATAGGCTGGAGCCATGGAATGAAGGGACCTAAAAGTGAGCGACAAAACCTTGAAGTCAATCCGTTGCTTGACTGGTACCCAGTGCAGGTCGGCGAGAAGTGGAGTAATGTGGCAACTGCGACGCTCACGACAGACATGCCTAGCTTCAGAGTTTTGCACCAGCTGCAATCGCCTGATCGCACAGGCTGGTAGGCCAGTAAGCAGTGAGTTGCAGAAGTCGAGACGGGATGTCACGAATGCATGAACTAACTTGGACGTGGTATCTTTATCTAAACAAGCCCGAATTTTTGCAATGTTATGAAGCTGAAAATAGGCGGATTTGACTGTGGAGCTGGTATGGTCGTCTAACGAGAGGTCGCTTTGGAATATGACACCTAGATTTTGAGCTGATTCGACAGGAGATATGCTGGCAGAGCCAATTTTGAGCGTCAGCCTCTCCAATTAGTAAATCACACTGGGTTCGCCCATAACTAGTAATTTAGTTTTATCATCGTTTAGTTTTAGAAAATTCTTACTTTACTTCGTTACTTACGACCGTTGAGAAATATCACCCACAGAGGATGCTCGTAGAATATTCCAGACAAGTCTTACTTTAACGTAATGCGTTGCAGGAAATATTCTGGGCTCACTGGGATCTCTCTCTGTCTCTCTGTCTCTTTGTCTTTCTGTCTCTTTCTGTCTTTCTCTGTCTCTCTCACTCTATCTCCCTCTCTTTCTTTCTTTCTCTCGCGATCAATCTCTGATGAGCCCTCTATGCGCACATTCCGCTTCTTAGAGAATCACAACTTGCCCGTTGAGTGCCAATCAACTACGAGTGGAGATAATACAACTACAAATACAAGTGGAAACAATACAACGCAGGTAGAGCCCAAGTAAGCTAGACTACCGAGAGCGAGCGAGAGACTACCGTCTCGACCGTCGCACTGTCGGCAGTCTCGGAATCGACTCGTGGAAGCTTAGAGTCACTCAGGGCCTGGAGTGGCCAAGAAGTCGTTTCTGAGAGGCAGATAGTCGATACCGCGCGATCGGAGGCCTCGGAGACTGATTCACGGACCGGTTGACTCTGAGCTGATATTATTATGTCCCATACGCCTCGCGTGCAATTAGCACTCAATTCGGTATGTCTGCATAGAATTGATCGCTAAAACATATGTATGTCCATTAGCCTCCAAATATTCTAGAAGGTGTGCCGTTAAGATAGTCAGGTGGCTGCGCCGCCAGCTTGCTTCATCGCCGTGAAAAGACGCTCGTATTGAATAGGCGGCGGCATGCTGCAGGATGTGTCGCTTATTGGATCATGCCAAAGACGATTGAGAAATATTACCCACAGAGGATGCTCATAGAATATTCCAGAAATCAATCTTAACACCTCTATGCTGCTGGTCTGAAATAGTACTTGCACTCCGTACGCATGCTTTAATCAATGCCGTGCATCGGCGGAAGTCAAAGGCTACGGCCAGTCTCATTGCACGCCTTTATGTTGTTTGCTAGCAATTGATTTATAAAAATCATTTGATATTGCAGAACCGTTTTATTCGGCAGGAGACTTTGCACTTTTGCTAATCGATATGATATTGTCCCCAACGATAAACAGGGGAATTTTACTCATTTATCACATCGATACAATTACATACACTGGTAAATCGGTAAACAAACTTCTGTTGTCGTGAATTTTAACAGCAGCTACCTGCTTTCCGTTGCCGTAATTCTTTCATATCCCGTATATCCCGTAGGTAGCGATCGATTGACTGACAGAAAAAGCTTACGTGCAGATACCGAAGCGTCACGAGGACGAGGATGGGCGACTATTACATTTTTCTTAACCACTCAAATAGCCAAATCTTCTGGTGACCACCGCCATTGCTCTAGTAAGAATATATATCTAGAATAGTTGTTTGCATCTCTTCAAGCGTCGCTCTAATCTCGCCTCTGCAAGCGCGGCAGATTCGTGCACACAGAAATAATTTTGGCGAGTTCGGTCGTCGGAATAATCCGCCGCAATAGCGGGCAGCAGTTTACCGCTTTCAAAAGAAATGAGACGACGATGAATACGCTTTCGGACACGTTTTCGCCGAGATCCGGCTGAAATTGCCAGCCGCCCGAGATCGGGGCGCCGGGTGAACGCGCACACGCGAGCACGTGCCCGGCGCGGCCTGACCGACGCCACCGGAGCCGAGGCTACGCGGTCACCGAGCGGCGTCCGCCGTCTGCTGCCCTTCCAGGTGACGTTGAGCGGGAGACGTCGCGGAGGAGCAGCCGACGGCCTGAGCCATGGCTCGGGTGCGCCGCGAGCGGCGGGGGGGCGGGGCGGGACCGCGAAAAGAAGCGAGACGTCAGCGCTCGTGCACCTACACGTACATTATACTCGTACGTATCGATATATACTATATATATATATATATATATATATATATATATATATATATATATATATATATATATATATATATATATATATATATATATATATATATATATATATATATATATATATATATATACTCGTACGTACGTACTCGTACACGTGCTGTGCTGCGGCAGCGGCGCATCTCGTCGCGCCGCCGCGGCCGCGGCCGCCGCCGCCGCCGAGTGCGAGATTATCGGCGCCTCGTATCGGCGTCGACCGATGGGCTGCGCTCTGCCGGACGTCCAGGCGGCATTGTTTTTGTCGCATCGCGCGCGCTACCCTGCGCGGTGCCGGCGAGAGAGAGAGAGAGATCTTGAAACGTGGGAAGATGAAACTGTATCTGCCGCGTGCGCATTGCGGAGCCGCAGAACATTACAGAAGGCGGTCGTCCGTGCGTCGACTTCTTTCAGCAGCCTTCCGCCGTCACGAACGCGTGCGCGTCCATTTAGGTATCGAATGACAGGTTCGATTGAGTCCGCGCTGGCGGCATTGTCTGCGCGGACGCGAACGTCCGCGGACGCCTGCGAGATATCTGCCCGTCGCCGCGCTGCGGTCGCCCGCTGCCGCCCGCGGCAGCCTCGACGGCGCGCGGCCGCTAAAGCGTCGCGGCGATCGATCGCCGCCATCCGACGTGTGGCGGAATGCTTTCACCCATCCGCGCTCTCGCGCCGCCGCAGGCGACAGAAATCACTGACAGCGAGTCATTGATCGCGCGCGTGCTCGGACGTGGCCATCTGCGATCTGCGAGGGCGGCGACGCACGCTCGACTCAAGACACTGCTAACAGTGGTCCCGAGCTGGTGGCGCTAAAGACGCGCTACGCCGACGATGCACTTTGGCGTCGCGCCGGTTGGGCGCGGCGACCAAAGTGCAGCGTCGGCTGCGACGAACGCCGCGAATGTGTTTACCCATGTCCGTCGGCTCCGGCACGCCGTCAGCGGACGGTTGAAAAAGGTCACCCCCCCCCGTCTATAAAGATCTCGTTCTCGGGCTAAAAGAAGTGGCAATCGTACCATCCGTCACCGTACGCGACTTGACGTGTCTCCGTGTGCAAATGCACAAAGTCACAGAGACTATGCTGGTGCTATGCAGGCGAGTTTTTTGCTATAGCGCCCCCGAAGCTCGAGCGACTACCGGAAGCCATCAGAGTTCATCTCATGCAACAAAGAGAAAGTGAGAAGCGCATAAAGAGTCAAGAGGGTATTTGAGGGAGTGAGTAGCACGGTAGTAGCAGCCCAGGATGGCTAGAAAGTGTATGCCGCAGTCGGCGGCAGGTGACAGGACGTCGTACGACTGAAGTGCAGACGTGCGCATCTGCCGGTTACGAGCGCCCGCCGCGTGGAGGCAAGAGACTCGGCCGACCTCCTTTGCCTCGAGATTCCATCGAATCACCAGCGAGGTTCGCTGGGATCTCAAGCGAAATCGCCGCGCGCGCGTCTCTCTCCGCGCCACGGCGTTGGCCGCCGTAGCCGCCGCCGCCGCCGCAACGGGGAACGACTAGGAGGTCATGGGTCACAGGTCGCTGCGTTATTACGGGTCACGGGTCGCGGAGTTATCCGCTGGCCACGGTGCGACACCTGCGGTCGCCGACGAAGGAATGGCGTCGATGAGCCTCCGCCATTTCTTCGCGAAAAGGCAAACTACGCGACGCAGTCGCAATGGCCGTGCACGAATGGACTCACTCTCGCTGTAGGTGGCGCGACTTTTAATGCACTCGCCCGCCGACCAGCGGTGCGACTTGAACCTCGGTTTTGGCAGCAGCAGCGACGAGGCAGCCGAGGGTCACGGGTCGCGGCGTTATTACGGGTCATGGGTCATGAGGCAGCGGCCCCGAACACGTTCGTCTGGCTTTCAGCGCCGGCGTGCGCTCTCCCCGCCCAGGCCTCATCCCGTCGCGAGCGAGATCTCGAGACCGCTTTCGTTCGACGATGCCAGTCGGGCGTTAACGACGGGCAACGGCTCTGATTGACACCGATTGACCTCCTCAACCCTTGCTTCCATATCTCGCCACATCGTCGCGACCGTTTCTCGCTCGCCTCGCCAGCTCGCGCTTGCGCGTCTCCAGGGACGCCATCTCTCTCACGTTTTCGGTGCATACTGCGCATCGTGAGCTCGTGACCTGCGCGGCGCGTGGACGCTCGAACGACGCCGTTCAAGCAGACGCTAATTTAGCGTCTGCTGCGCTTGGATTTCTGTTGACCGCGCGAGTTAGCGACGCTCCGCTGCTTATCGATCGCCGGCGGCAGAGTAGACGAAGCGGGCGCCGAACGAGGGCGTCGAAGGCTACCCGCCGTAACCACCTCCGCCGCCCGCCGCCTCCACCGCCGCCCGCCGACGCCGCCGCCGCCCGCCGACGGCGCCGCCGCTCGTTCCCACGCTCGCGCGCCTCCGTAGCTGGAGCCGCCGCCGCCTCCGCCGCCGCCGCCGCCGCCGCCGCCGCCGCCGCCGCCGCCGCCGCCGCCGCCGCCGCAACCCGAGTGACGACATGCGCGCGCGGGCGCCCCGTATCGCCGCTTGCCTAAAATGGCGGGTTTGCTGACAGCCGACTGCTGGTGGGCGGGTGGGCGCACGCCGCTCAAAGACGCGCTAGAGCCGCACAGAGGGCGAGAGCGAGCGAGTGCCCCCTTCGATCGGCGCGCGCCGCCAGGACGCGCCGCGTCAAACGACGCGCCGACGAGCGACGCGCCGACGAGCGAGCTGAACATGCTCGCTGTCCGGTATTCTTTGTCCAGTGCGGCGTCGAGGTTAGAGATCGGAGCGACGCCGCGGGCGAGTGCGCGAGAGCGCACCAGTGTTTGCGCTCCTCGCCGCCGTTTCCGGGTCGCCCTCGACCGCCTCGGCGGCCGTCGCTCGACTCCGTTCTCCACGGCCCTTCCGGTCCGGAACTCGGAAGAATTGAGACATGTTGGCGGTAAGTGCTGCGCTTGTTAGTCCATAACACGCGTGCGTCGGCTCGCCGCTTCGCGCGAGCGGCTCGCCGCTATAAATTACAGCCTCCGCCGTCCGCCGCCGCCCGCCGCCGCCCGCCGCCGCCCTTAGCGCGTAGCGTCCGAGCAGACGGTGGAGGTGGCGACCGCTCGCTGCAGCCGGACGGCAGAGCCGCGCAGTGCGTCGCTCCGGACGCTCTTCGCAACGGCCGCGCACTCCGTCGTCGCTGCCGCTGCGGCAGCTCTCTGACGTCGTCGGACGGAGAACCGTCGCCGCTGTGAGTAGCGCCAGTTGGCTGCTGCAGCTGCTTGCGCGCGCTCGACGCTCGATCTAGAAGTGATATTTTGGAGCAGACGACGCGCGCGCCTCTCGCCTCGGTGCGTGCTGGGTTGGTCGCCTCGATAGGGCTTTGGTCCAGCCCCGCTTTATTGCGCTTGCGCGCGCGTGAAGCAGCGGAGGCTCGCGCGCCTCTGACATGGCGACCTCTGACTTCTAGCACGGCGTGGATGAGCGTCAGCAAACAGAAAGGCATTACTGCCGTCATGCTGCCATCTCTCTCTCTCTCTCTCTCTCTCTCTCTCTCTCTCTCTCTCTCTCTCTCTCTCTCTCTCTCTCTCTCTCTCTCTCCCTATCTGTCGGTCTGTCTCTCTCTTTCTCTCTCTGTCTGTCTATCTCTCTATCTGTCTGTCTGTCTCTCTCCCTGTCTGTCTCAGTCTGTCTCTCTCTCTCTCTCTCTCTCTATCTTTCTCTAGTCTTTCACTCATTTTCTCTCTCTCTCTCTCTCTCTCCCTCCCTCTCTCCCTGTCTATCTGTCTGTCTCTCTCCCTGTCTGTCTGTCTATCTGTCTGTCTCTCTCTCCCTATCTGTCTGTCTATCTGTCTGTCTGTCTGTCTGTCTGTTTTTCAGTCTGTCTGTCTCTCTCCCTCCCTATCTCTCCCCCTCTATCTCTTCGCTCTCTTACTTTCTACTCTTTCTACTCTCTTACTCTTCCGCCTCTTTATACTCTCGCTCTCTCTCGCTCACATTCTAGTCTTTCGCTGTCTCCGTGTCTCATCACACTACCAGCTTATCGTTTGGTGGCATCACGACCATCTCTCGTCGCGCGGCAGCGAAGCACTGTGAATCTACGCGTTTTCTTCGCGCGCCCTAGTGTGGCCCAGTGGTCAATGCGCCCGTCTTTAACGACCGAGGTCAAAGTGAAAGTATGTAATGACCGAGGTCGTGGGCTCGAGCCCCGTGGCATACGTGAAGTGCCTGGATAGATAAAAAGTTCTCTTAGGGCGCACTGTGCGAACTAATTACATTTAAATCTAAATGCCGTGTCTTTAAACAAGTTGGGCACTTCGCAAACCTATAAATGGGAAACGACCGACATCATGGTTGGCAGCCTGGCAGCCGTCTCGCGCCCGGGTCTCGCACACGTGACGGACGCGCTGCTGCCAGCTGGGCTGCGCGCCTGCGGCCCCGAGGATGCGGCGACGCAGCGTCCGATTTGCGCTCGGTGCTGCTGTACGCGAGCTCTCGGCGTTGCTGTACGCGAGCTCTCACTCGGCGCTGCTGTACGCGAGCTCTCGAGAGCTACTGTACGCGAGCTCTCACTCGGCGCTGCTGCACGGGAGGCGCGAGCGCGCGGCGGCGGCCGTGGACGACCGAGGCTGCGTTTTTGGCTGCGTTTCGTCCGAAAAAGATCTTAATCCGGCACGAAAGCTCGAGGAACGAAAGGCGATCACTCCTCTTTTCAATCGTCGAGGCAGAATGTTGGTGACGCTGAGATGCGTCGCCAACTCAAATGGTGCAGTCTAAGCGACGATGTCTATGCAAAATTCTCATCGTCTAACCCACCGCGGCTTGTGGAGGAAATCTCAGCCTGCCGCCGCCGCTGCTGCTGCTGCTGCGGCGGCGGCGGCGGCGGCGGCGGCGGCGACTTGCCTGAATGTTTCCTGCGCTGATACGGCGAAGCGTCTCGTT
This sequence comes from Cristatella mucedo, assembly GCA_009760855.2. Lineage (NCBI taxonomy): Eukaryota > Metazoa > Bryozoa > Phylactolaemata > Cristatellidae > Cristatella > Cristatella mucedo. The sequence goes on along the minus strand of WPIO01000096.1, from coordinate 914,670 downwards.
TCGATTGCCGTACAGTCGCCGAGCCGCGTCGAAATAGCGAACGCCGCCGCCGCCGCCGCCGCTCGCCTCTCCCGCTCCTCTCCGTCCGCCCGTCCACGTCACTCACTGACGCTTGTCATTCGAACGTCTACGCCCACTGGCTGAACTTCCGCTTCCGCTCGCGCGAGCCCGCGAGGCAGCCTCTCTTAAGCTCTATTCGCAAAAAGCAACGCGAAAAAAAAGGAATACTCTACCTCACTGGGCGACGCCGCCGCAGAGCGACGCCGACGCTCTCCGCCGCCGCCGCCGCCGCCGCCGCCGCCGCCGCCGCAGCGGCCGCCGCAGCGGCCGGGCTGCCGGACCTCAGCCTCGGTCTCGTCGCAAGGGCGACGACGCCGCTCGAGGCCGCCGCTGCAAGCCGCTCGCGTCGCCACGTCGGACACGTCTGCGCCGCGAGCGGCCTCTAGAGCCGGCGAGGCATCCCCGCACCTCGCGTCACTGCCAGCTCGCTTCGCCCTCTGGCGAAGGGAGCGCCTTCGCCTTCGCCCGCGCCCTCGCCCTCGCCAGCTGGCCGCAGCGCGCGGTGCTGCTCGATGCTCGCCGACGCGGGCTGCGGTCGTATTAGATTGAGCGCCTGCGCTCCGCCTGCCTCCGCCGCCGCCTCCCGGCAGCGGGGCAGCGCGGCGGCGCCGCCGTAGTGGGGATGAGATCGCGGCGACCGTCGGTTGAGGCGCCGGTCCGTGGCCGCCGACGCCGCAGCGGCCACGCAGTGGGCGGTCGACGCATTTGCGACACGCATTGCCTTGACACCCGCAGTGAACCTCTTCGCGCACATTTGTCTTGCCTTCGCAACAAGAAAAGCTCAGCATCGGTGCACAGCTCGACTGCACAGGTCGCCTGTCCGCCTGCGTCGCCGCGCAACTGCCGCATCCAAGTGCTTCCGCTTCGCTGCCTCTCCAGCGCTGCCTGCAGCGGCGGCGCACCGACTTCAAGTTATGGCGCTCACTTTTACCTTCGTCCTCTCGTTCCCTCGCTTCGATTTTCCTCGGCGGAAGACCTGCGCACAGCGCGCGCACCGTCCTCCGCGCAGCCCTCGCTGCCCGCGACCCCACCACACGACACCGCCCACCCCGCGCCCTGACCTCTGACCCCTGCTTCCTGACCCTTTTCGTTTGGCTGCGGCTTCAACCGGCCGAGCCGAGCGACACACTCCTCGAGGGACCGCGTCGTCGGCGCCTGCGCCGTGCCTCCCGTACCGAGGACCTGGAATTTCTGCCTGACTCGCGTCACGCGGACATCTCGGGACATGACAACATTTGTGGTGAAATTGAACCTCCGCAAAGCTCCGTCTCGTGCCTCCGCCTCGTGCCTCCGCCTCGTGCCTCCGCCTCGTACCTCCGCCTCGTGCCTCAGCCTCGTGCCTCCGCCTCGTGCCTCCGCCTCCCCGAATCTGTGTGCGAATCATTCAAAGTGCTGCAATGCACTGTGCCTTCACTTGCGGGACACGCCCACACCCTAAACGGTCAATAAAAATATGCTATTCATTTGCGTAGCGATTAAAATCTCTATTCAAGCGCTATACATTTGCCGCGGCGCTCGAACACACGACCTTGACCAGCCGTACCTCGGTCGCGGTGAATACTTTAACCACTGGGCCAAACCAGCTCGGCTTCCTGTCCGGCCTATGCGGCTTATCCAGAAAATGATGCTGAACTGAGCGCGGTCTAAATAGGCGCCGCTGTCGCAATTATCATCGCCATTCGACAAATCCACCGAATCGCACACCGGTGGTCGCCACGCGGCCTTTGCAGTGCGGCGGTGACGGCGACGGTGGTGCGCGCGTGTCCCGCGTCACCTCGCGCTCGCCCGGGCGCTAGCGTAACGCCGCCTCGTGCGGCGGCTGAAAATGCACCGCCGAAGTCCCGTGCCGGAGGCGACAGCAAGCAGGTGTGCGAAGAGGCGTGCGCCGTCAGCAATCGGCCCTGCCTCCTTTGCCACCGCCGCCGCCTCCGCCGCCTCCGCCGCCTCCGCCGCCTCCGCCGCCTCCGCCGCCTCCGCCGCCTCCGCCGCCTCCGCCGCCTCCGCCGCCTCCGCCGCCTCCGCCGCCTCCGCCGCCTCCGCCGCCTCCGCCGCCTCCGCCGCCTCCGCCGCCGCCGCCGCCGCCGAATCCGTAGCAAGCGGAAGACCTCGGCAGCGCGGGAGGAGCAGGGGAGATGACTATAGAGAAGTGCCCATGGCGCGCGCGCGCTCGCTCTCGGGCGCGTGCGGACTTCGGAATGCAGCCGACCTCTCTGCCGTCTACGGGGGGGAGAGAGAGAGAGAGAGAGAGAGAGAGAGAGAGAGAGAGAGAGAGAGAGAGAGAGAGAGAGAGAGAGAGAGAGAGAGACAGAGAGAGAGACAGAGAGAGAGAGAGAGAGAGAGAGAGAGAGAGAGAGAGAGAGAGAGAGCGATGACTGAAGTCGCGGCGTCGGGCGGTGCCCACGGGGGGGTGCGTTAAGCAATGATCGGCAAGGCAAGGCGGCAACGACGGCGGCGGCAGCGGCGGTGGTAACAGATGTAGTGCTGTTTATTATACGGATCAGCGCCGCGAACAATTCCGCGAATGCTAGGACCGACGCGATTGCAAACCCGTGTATTGACGAAGCGCATTAGCGGTCTTTGAGACAATGTCCGGGCGGCGGTCACAATAACTCGAGCGACGGGCGACGGGCCGCCGAGTCGTGCCGCACCGCACGCAGCGGCCTCGCGCCTCCCGCCGGCGCGGCGCTGGTGAATACTGTCACAGCGAGCAAACAGATATTCCAAGACGAAAGCGAAATCCGCCGCCTCGCACCGCAGTCAGGGCAAAGTGAGCGGCGCAGCTTGCGCCGCCGCCACAGCTCACGCTCCCTCGTCGCTCTCGCGGTTCGCACGACCAAGAAAGTAAGGCGTCTCGAAACGAGCTAGGAAGGAAGGAGGGAAGGAAGGAGAAAGAAAGTAAGGAAGGCATATCGCGCCTCTTCCGCGGCTTCAGCACATCGGCGATCTCCTTCGGCTGGGCCGCTGCGTCGACGGGGGGAGGGTGGGCGGCAGAGCGCGGCAGAGCGAGGCGGCGCGCGGAGCGCGTCGAGTAGCGTTTCGGCGGCTTCCAGCTGTACCTCAGCCTTAACGCTGCGTAAGTCTCGCCGCGCTTAACGGCGCCGCCGCCGCCGCCGCCGCCGCCGCCGCCGCCGCCGCAGCCGCCGCCGCCGCCGCCGCCGCCGCCGCCGCCGCCGCCGCCGCCGCCGCCGCCGCCGCCTCCAGTTAGTTAGCCTTTACGCACGCTTAGTCTAGGCGCTTACTTTTACTTTCGCGTCCGCAGCGACCGCCTCTCCTCGCTCACTCCGTTCGGCACGTCACTCCAACTCTGCAAGTCGGCCGCGTCCGCCTGCGGCGGACGCGGCTAACGCGAGCCTGCAGCTCGCGGCGTGCGCGCGCAGCTATCCTATCGGGACCTCCGCTCGCGAGCGAGCGCGCGCGCGCGCGCTCGCGAGCGCGACATTTGACATCCGCCGCAGCTTGTTTCTGTCTGCTAGCGCTAGCGCGGCAGCGGCGGCGGCGGCAGCAGCTCCTCCTCCTCTCGTCCGACAGGTATCCGTCGGTTTGGACAGCTGCCGGCGTTCCGCGCTCGCCCCGGGGCTGCGGGCAGTCGGCGTTCGCGATCCGCTACAGTCGCAGAACTTTGGACCTCGCCGCCGCCGCCGCCGCCGCCGCCGAAGGATGGCGGCCAGCTTCTCCGTGCAGCACATCCTGGAGACGCCCAAAGCGCTGCTCGACGCCGTTGGAGCAGCCGTCGGACCTGAGCACGCCGACATGACCGAAGCGCTGATGTCGGCGGCCGACAGTGGCTTAGCCGAGGCGGCGTCCCACGCCTACGCAGCCGCCGCCGCCGCCGCCGCCTCGAAATGGATGCCGCCGCCGCTGCTGCCGCCGCCACCGGTGGCCACCGTCGAGCTCGGGTCGGCGGTGCGAGAGCAGCAGCACCACCACCACCACCACTTCGGTGAGCCAAGGCACCGATGCTCGCGCGCCGTCGCGAGCGCAGCGCCGAGCGCGCGCCGGCGCATCCAACGCGCTTTCGGTCGACGTTGAGCGATCTCGGGCGATCGGGCGCGCGAGCGCTGCTGCTGCTGCTGCTGCTGCTGCATCTTCGCCGATGTAGCCTATCTCCTGCCGGGACGACGGACGCCGCTGCTGCCGCCGCTCTCTCCAAAGCGCGACGAACGCCTCCGCTCGCCCTCGCGTCCTCCCTGCGTCGGCGTCATAGTCGTGCGTCGCTCGGCCGCTCCGTCCAAGACGTCGCCACCGAGATCCGCGGCCGCGTAGCCGCTCGTCCTGCCATGCGTTGCTGCGCGCTCCGCGTCCGCTCAGTGTCGCCATTTCGAGTTGCTCGGCACTCGAGTGCTGCTGCTGCTTGGCGCTGCGACACACTTCCGTCTAGAGAGGGCAGACCGCGCCACGAACGACGGGACTCGCTGTGCCGCGCGAGGCTCCGCTAGCGCGGATCGATCCACTTCTCGCCATCCCCGGTCATGCCTCCGTCGGGAGCGTCGCGCGCGCGCGAGCGAGCGAGCGCGCAGGGGCGCGGGCTGATCGGCGGCCGAGGTTTATGTCTGTCACCGATCCGGCAGGTGGCTGTCTAGTCGCAGAAGGCTCGACTGGTGGCTGGCGGAAGCCTCTGAAAACTTGGGGCGTTAGCTGCTGATGCCGTAGTAGATCAGGGTTGAGCTACCGTCAGTCTCTCTCTCTCTCTCTCTCTCTCTCTCTCTCTCTCTTTCTCTCTCGTTTCTTCGTTAGGCATTATGCAAAATTAGGAGCACGGCCCTCTCAGCGGAAAGAAAGACCGAGGGTCGCTCCGCGTCGCAGCCGCGTTGCGGCTCGCTGGTCGCCGCGACCGCGGCGGCGGCGCTCGGCGCTTGACGTCATGACGGGCTTTGTAGGCAATCTCAAGCTTCCGGCTACGGCAAGCGACGGGCAGACTCGGGCAAGGGCCCGTGCGTCAGCGCTAGGGGGCGGGGCTACGACAGCATCCCACCCTGCAACGAGCGCCCGTGTGACGGCGAATGGGGGTGGGAAGCTTGCATGGATGGAGCGATTCCCAGCGTTTTTTCCTCGTTCGTTCGTCAGCAGACGGAAGTGCCACAAAGCGCTGGAGGCGCCCGTGCAGCGCCGCCTGCTACCGACGGGACGCTGCGGAGCGATAGGCAGCGATTCCGCGCCGCCGCCGCCGCCGCCGCTGCCGCACGTCAGCCGCGGTCGTAACGTTTCGCTGTAGTTTTTCTAGGCCCTAGGTGAAACTGGGCGCTACGCATCTTGCTAAGTAGCACAGGTGTGCCATCTTACAACGTGACAGACTTTCTCGCTTTAATTAGTAGATTTACATTATATATATATATATAAATTATCTTATGTACTAAATAGACGTAAGTATTACATACTACATACTATGCTATATACTTGTATATACTATGTACACTATACTGCTATTACTCTCATGTGCGATGGGAAGCTTCGTAGATGAGTAGCAAAATGTAGCACAATGTACTGCAGTCCAATTAAAAATCCTCAAGACGTATCAAAGCTCAACGCTATATACGATGTGTATGCGCTAATAATGATAATAACAATGCACTTGATAAAGCGCCGTCAGAGAACTTAATCTCTTTCTAGGTGCTTTACATTTGCTGCAAAGGGAAATGCAATTGAATGGTAAGTAAAATCATGCATGAAAATCAAACAAAATGAATAACATGGTCAGGGGTGACATGCACAGGGTCAGCATTCAAATGTGGTTGGTGGCAGCACCCACAGTGTCAGCACGCATAAGCACATCAAGGACGAATCGCAGGAACCCACTAAATGCTGTCCTAAATAGGTGTGTTTTTAAAGTTCCTTTTAAATGTGGTCAGGTCAGGGGATGTTCTGACGCAGGTCGGGAGGGAGTTCCAGGCTTTGGGAGCATACGAACTAAATGCAGGGTCTCCAAAGGATTTGAGGTTTTTACGGGGTATTTGTAAACTGTTGGATTCCGAAAAGCGGGTGGTACGATGCTTGGCCAGGTGGGGGAGCAGATCTGAGAGATAGGCTGGAGCCATAGAATGAAGGGACCTAAAAGTGAGCGACAAAACCTTGAAGTCAATCCGCTGCTTGACCGGTAGCCAGTGCAGGTCGGCGAGAAGTGGAGTAATGTGGCAACTGCGACGCTCACGACAGACAAGCCTAGCTTCAGAGTTTTGCACCAGCTGCGATCGCCTGATCGCACATGCTAGTAGGCCAGTAAGCAGTGAGTTGCAGAAGTCGAGACGAGATGTCACGAATGCATGGACCAACTTGGACGTGGTATCCATATCTAAACAAGCCCGAATTTTAGAAATGTTATGAAGCTGAAAATAGGCAGATTTGACTGTGGAGCTGATGTGGTCGTCTAACGAGAGGTTGCTTTGGAATATGACAGCTAGATTTCGAGCTGATTCAACAGCAGATATGCTGGCAGAGCCAATTTTGAGCGTCAGCCTCTCCAATTAGTAAATCCTACTGGGTTCGCCCATAACTAGTAAGTTAGTTTTGTCATCGTTTAGTTTTAGAAAATTTTCTGATACATATTATATGCACTCCGTGATCGCTTACGCTGCATATCACGACTCCATAGATATACATGCGCGCAACTGTGAATGTATTAAGTACGCCGTACACCGCAATTACGCACGTTTCCCATGTCAAGGTATATTCATTCGTGCTGTGCTGCTGTTTCTAGCTGTACGTCGGGAACGTGCGAGCGCGCCTGGATGCCGATACGTGCGTGTGAGGTCGCAAGCAGTCAGAACCTACAAGCGTCGGTGGTCGAGTCGGTGCATTGGCGCTTGCAATGCGTGCATGCCCGTGTACTTGCATGCACGCGCGAGTTAGAGCGCGTAATTGTGCATGTCTGTTTGCGCTTGTGTGTACGAAATTAAGTGGGAGCGTGTGTATGTGTATGTGTGTTTGTGTGCGAGCGTGTGCGCGCGTGTGTGTGTGTGTGACATTTGTAAACGCCATCGCTATCCCGTCGTCCTTCTTTAATTTTCACGAGTTTATTTCGAATGGAGCATAGTTGAGTCAGTGCGCTTCCTCAATTGGAGCGCTAACGTTAAGGCCTACCATACTGCTACTGTTTCCGTCAGCTGCTGTACTGTAACTGGGCTTCGGTTTCTCAGCTGTCGACACGAGGGGGCGGGGCGTTGGACGATGGATGGTTTTTCAGCTCGAGCATTCCAATGTCAACAAACGTACGGAAGAAGTCGTGACTCAGTCATCGCTCGAAGGCAGCGATGACTGGCCATTCGCAGCCACTTGAAATTTGGGTCACCCGTCGCGCTACCGGAGCCGAGAGCCGATGGTTGAGGTCAGAGGTCAGACTCGAACGCGCTGCAGTAGACCGAGCGGAAGAAGAGCGGGCTCGGCGCGCCGACAGATCACAAGGACAGCAGCTGGCCAGCGGAAGTGACGTGAGCGACAACCTGTCGGCACCGAAGTGCTCTGCAGACGAAAGCCCCGTGTCCAATTCGCATCGCAGCTATTGCAAGCTGGAGCGAAGTCGCCGCGTCGAGATGAGCGCTGCCGCTGCAGCCGGCAGCAGCGGCAGCGGGCATCGATATTAGAGACATTATTAGATATTATCGATATAAGAGCGGCGGGTTCCACGACCGTGACCCTGGCCGCTCGCAGAGCGGGGAGGCTTGGGACTGAACTTTCCGTGCGTGAGCGACTGCGAAGGTAGAGCGAGTCCCTGAGCGGCAGCCGATAGCTCTACACACGAGCTGTGCGCTGCGACTCGGTGAGCTCTCAGTCGGTCAAAAATCAAGCGGTAGCCATCGATTGACCGCCGCCGCCGCGCCCCCGCCGCCGCCGCGAACTCGCTTTGCGATGCCGATTTCGCGACGTCGCCGCCGCTCCGCTCTGTCGAAGCCACGCAGCTCAGCGAGGGCGCTCCGACGCGGAGAGCGGCGTAGAGCGAGGGCGCTCCGACGCGGAGCGCCCTCGCTCTACGCCGACGGCTCGCCAGGCGGGAGATCTAGCACGGCAGCGCCACTAGTCGCGCCCGCCGGAGCCCGTGACCTGGTGCGCGCGCGCGCATGACTCGCCCTTTGAAAATACCTGTAGTAATTCCGATCGCAGTACTTATAACGATTTTATACGATTTGTAATAGTAATAAGTAATTGATGGGTAATTGAACCTGCACACGCGTCGATTCTAAGACAATGGGCGCCTAGAGCGAACTCGCCGCTCAGGATAACCATTTTCGTACCGCTGAGTAAATAAGCGCGACGTCTCGCCGCGACGGCTTGAAGCGAGAGTCGCGGCCTCCGGCCGCAACTCTACCCCCTGCGACTTCGGCGCAGTGGCGAGAGCTAGCTGCGGCGCGGTGCTGACCCGAAGACCACCGCGACCTCTGACCCGAGGACCACCGACCGCGCCCCGGCGCCAGCGCCGATAAGCGCCGTGTGGGCTTGGCTGCGCATCGACGGATGCCAAGGAGAGCTCACGTGACCGGGCTCTTTTCCGAGCAGCCCCGCAGCAGCGCCACTTCCGCCTCCGCCGCGCTTATGCGCGACGGTTCGGCGAGCGACGCGTCGCTGAGCGACACAAGGGAAAGAAGCGTCGCCTGATCACCTGATTCGCTCGAGCTTCGCTTTCAAAAGGCGCCAATTATTATTACTATTATTATTATCATTGTTATCATCGCGAAGCAGCCGCTCTCGATCGGCGGCGGCGGCGATTTCGCAGCCGCTGCTGACGCGAGGCCATTGGGCCAGAATTGGGCGGATACTCCACCGCTGCTCCACCCACTTACCTACCCCCCGAGAATGCTCGTCTGTTAGCGCTTCATCGAGAGAGCTCTTCAGCTGCGGAGCACGAGACCACCACCGCCGCCGGCCGCTGCAACGCCACGGCCGGCATCCGGGCGAATTCCGGCGAACGCGGTGCGCGCTGCACGCTCGAGCACGCGCACGCACACCACGCTTCGGGGCTGAGCGCGGTTGGGTCGCGAACGCCGGCTCACCTCTAACCTCGGCCGACGTCAGCGCCGCCGCCGCCGCCGCATGCGGAGGGAACGTCGAGGAGTAATGCTAGGTATTAGCTTACGCTCGGCCCGGGGGCGAGATCGTGCTCGCGCAGCTGCCGTCCGAGCTCACCCCGCGCGCCCGCCGCAGCAGCAGCTTATGACAGCAAACAACAGCCGCCGTCGTGATATCAGCGCTCTCTCGCTCTCAGGAATCTGCGGACCGAACGCTTCTCACCGCGGCCGCGGCGGCCGCGGCCGCGGTCGCCTCCTCGCTGCCGGCCTTGTGACTGCTATCCCGCGTGCGTGAACAGACGCACGAGGTTAGAGTGCAGGGTTTCATGCGAGCTTGTTCCGACGGCGGTGTGAGCGAGAGAGCAGAGAGAGAGAGCGATAGAGTGAGAGAGAGAGAGAAAGATAGAGTGAGAGAGAGAGCAGAGAGAGAGAGAGAGCGATAGATTGAGAGAGAGAGAGAGAGAGAGAGAAAGAGAGGGCGATAGAGTGAGAGAGAGAGGGAGAGAGAGAGAGCGATAGAGTGAGCGCCCGGTAGAGAGAGAGAGAGAGAGAGAGAGAGAGAGAGAGAGAGAGAGAGAGAGAGAGAGACAGACAGACAGACAGACAGACAGACAGACAGACAGAGAAAGAGAGAGAGAGAGCAGATAGAGACAGAAAGATAAAGAGAGAGAGAGAGAGAGAGATAAAGATAGAGAGAGTCTCTTCTCATGGCCTCCTCGTATAAGTCTGCCATTCTAACCCCCCCCCCCATTGCGTTATCTCTCTCTCTCTCTCTCTCTCTCTCTCTCTCTCTCTCTCTCTCTCTCTCTCTCTCTCTCTCTCTCTCTCTCTCTCTCTCTCTCTGTCTCTCTGTCTCTCTCTCTACCGGACACTCACTCTCTCGCTCGCTCTATTGCACCGTTTCTCTCTCTGGTTCACAGCGTTTTGGATATTTTTTGATTGAGAATGCTCCAAACCATGGGGAGCACAGGGCGAGACAGAGCATTAAACCGTCAGGATGTCTTTCGGAGCGAAAATCTTGCGAAATCTTTTGTTGGCGCCTAGCAACACCTCAGAGCGGACGATGATGAAAATTGAGCACTATAGGAGTTTGCGCGCTTGAATGGCCCTGGATGGCTTTCTCGCAATCATCTGCACCCGTCGCCTTGTTTTCATGCAGTATAGAGTATATTTTAACTGTAAGACATGTAGGCATATCTATAAATGAATACACATATAAATAAGTATACGTACAGGTGTATGACTTCATGCTAGCGTGAACGCTTAAGAACGCATGTACGAGCACTTTTAAATACCTTCCAAACTGTGCATTCGAACCGGAATATATTACATATTACATACTTGCACACACTTACACACACATACTTGTACACACATACATAATTAAACATGCATAGCTATATGCATACAGTTAAACGTTTAAACGCTTAATATGCACGCAATTAAATCTCCATTAGCTCTCAGGCTAGCTGCGGCCGGTTCCCCGCGGTGGTCAGCCCGTGCTGCGCCGAGTACGCTCGTGCGACGACGGAGAGACGCCAGAGTGCGGCACAGCCGACTGCGACTGCACCTGCGCCGCGCCAACAAACACGCCAAGTGCTAGCGCTCGCCCACGCCGCCACGGCAGTGAAGCGAAACAGCCGGAAGCAGAACCGAAACCGCTTCCCAGACGCGCGCGGGCTCGCGAGCTCGAGCGAGCGCTGCACGATCCATGGCGCACGACTGACTCGCTGTTCGCTCGCCTCCTGTCCGCGCGCAGACGTGCGGCGAAAGCTAGATCGAGCGACTCTGGCCGACGACGTCGTCATGCGGGCGAGGCCGTCCGCCTCCGACAGCGCCGCCGCCACCGCCGCCACTTCGGCCGCCGCAGCCACCGCCAGCTCCAGCGAGGAGCGCTTCTCGCAGGACCAAATCCGACCAAGCGGCGCCAAGGCTGACGCCGGCGGCGGCGGCGGCGGTAAGAAGAAGAAGAGACGCGTGCTCTTCTCCAAGAACCAGACCTACGAGCTGGAGCGCCGCTTCCGGCAGCAGAAGTACCTGTCGGCACCCGAGCGCGAGCACCTGGCGACCGCGATACGGCTCACCGCCACTCAGGTAAGGAGCGCCCGAGCGCTCAGCGCTCGCTCTCTCCTGTTCACTGGCGAGAGCGAGTTCTCTGCTCTTTCTCTGCTCTTTCTCTCTCTCTCTCTCTCTCTGTCTCTCTCTCTCTCTCTCCGTCTCTCTTTTTCTGCTCTCTCCATCTCTGTCTGGCTGTGCTCTCTCTCTCTCTCTCTCTCTCTCTCTCTCTGGCACTTTATGTCGCTCTTTCTCTCTCTCTCTCTCTCTCTCTCTCTCTCTCTCTCTCTCTCTCTCTCTCTCTCTCTCTCTCTCTGTCTCTCTCTCTCTCTTTCTGTCTTTCTCTCGCTCTCTTTTGCTCTCTATCTCTCTCTCGCTCTCTCTCTCGCTCTCTCTCTCGCTCTCTCCCTCTCTCTTTGGCTCTCTCTGGCTCTTTCTGTCTCTTTCTCTCTCTCTCTCTCTCTCTCTCTCTCTCTCTCTCTCTCTCTCTCTCTCTCTCTCTCTCTCTCTCTCTCTCTCTCTCTCTATTGCTCCTGCACCCGCTCGCAGCTCGGTATTGCCGCTAGGTCGATAGCTCGATATAGGTCGAACTTCGCCTCTTCTTTCAGGTGAAAATCTGGTTCCAGAACCATCGATACAAGATGAAGAAGTCGCGACACGAAAAGTGCACTGGAGGAGCTGGGGGCGGGGCCGATCTGACGAGCCTGCACTCGCCCCGCCGCGTGCCCGTGCCCATCATCGTGCGAGACGGCAAGCGCTGCCCCAGTCCGCCGCCACCGCAGCAGCAGCAGCACCAGCAGCAGAGTCTGTACGCCGCCGCCGCGGCAGCCGCGGCGGCGGCGGCCGACTACGGCTACCACCAGGGAGTCGCGTTCCACGGTCACGCGCCGTGCAGCGTCAACCCGTTTAGCGGCTACTCGCAAATGAACGGCTTCGGCGGCAGCGTCTTCCCCACCCCGTCGTACGTCGCTGGCCCGGGCTCCGTTGGCGGCGGCGGTGTGCCGGGCGGCGCTCAAATGTCGGCCGCCATGTCGTCCTACGGAATGCACCACTCGCTGTCGCAGCAGCCGGCCTCGGCCGGTCGCTGGCCGTGGTGACCATTTCCTACGGCAAAATGGCGTCGGCGGCTGCTGCGTCGTCGCTGACGATAATCCGCCAGTCAGTCCAGCTTTTGCCGTCGAATTTAATCATCGCGGCGGCAACGGTCGGCTCGCGAAAAGGAGCTGCCCGCCGCCGCCGCCGCCGCCGCCGCTCGACCTAAGCGGCACGGCGTCCCGAATGCCGAGCCCCCTAACAGCACGCTGGCCAATGGAGTGCGTCCGCGCCGGCGGCGGCGGCACGAGGCGCTCGCGCGACTCCGTCTCGGCGGCACTCTCTCTCTCTCTATCCCTCCGCAAGCTGCGGTCAGGGTCAAGGTCGATTCCAAGTCGTCCCATCCGGCGGCAACGCCGCTGCGTCCTTGGTTGCCGACTACATTTGTCCGAGTTCTACTGACGCAAAAGCGAGAGCGGCATTCGCAAGCCGCCGCCTGCGAGCCGCCGGTTTGCGGTTCGTCCAATGTCATTCAAAGCAGCTGCCTGAGATCTGCCTGGCACACGGCGTTGGCGGCCTGGGCGTGAAGCAGTCCGACGTGACTTACTGCGATGCGACGCGATGCTCCAATGCGACTTGCACCTCTCTTGGTTGCCGCCAAAGCTGCGCGCCTCGATCGCGACGCGACGCTCCCATTTCATAATAAAGTTAGCGATGTAATGTAATGTAATGTAATGTATCTCCGTCTGTAACTCCACAAAGTCATAAAGACCACGTGGGTGTTACGCAGGAGAGTTTTTGTATAGCGCACTCACAGCCTAAGCGGCTTTCGGTACGCATTCGGTAGCCAACAGACTTCGTGTCACGCAACAAAGAGAAAGCGGGAAGCGTAGCAGAGTTAGGAGAGCAGTTGAGGTAGTGAGTAGCATAGAAGTAGCAGCTCAGGACCGCTGAAAAAGATGTGCCATAGTCAGCATTTGGAGAGTAGTTGTCGTTGCGTAAGAATTGTGGAAGCGAGCTCCACAGCCTAGGACCTGCAGAGCTAAAGCTTCTGTCGCCAACTGTCTTTAAGCGGAGGAATGGGACAGCTAATTTATTGTCCACACAGGACCTGAGGGCGAGAACAGGCTGAAACTGATGCAGCAGTTCAGCTAGGTACGAAGGAGCCAAGCCGTGGCGGGCCTTGTGGGTCAGCGTAAGAACTTTGCTCTGAATCCGTTGGTCAACCGGCAACCATCCATCTGCTGATCGCTCGACAGAGCGTATCCACAGTCGCTCAGTCGAGCTCTGCGGCGAAGATCGATGTAATGTATCTCTGTCGGTGGCACTACAAACCTGACACAGAGGGAGAGAGAGAGACTGCTGCGCAGGAGAGTTCTGCATAGCCAGCACTGACTCGCAGGCGGGAAATGAAAAGCAGAAAAGCAGAAAGTGAGAAAGTGAGAAGCGCGAAGTGAGAAGAAGAAGAAGGAGGAGAAGTCGAAGTAGCAAAAAGCATGGAAGTGGCAGCTCAGGACCGCTGGAAAGAATGTGTCGGCAGCAGTGTGAATAGTGTGCATAGTGTCGGCAGCAGGAGAGTAGCTGTCATTGCATAAGAATTGTGAAAGTCAGTGCCACGTGACTGTGACACGTGCATGGTGCAAAGGTTTCTGTCGATAGCGTCCGCGAGAGTCGAGCCCACCCCGAAACGCTAGAGGAATCTCAGTGTGAATAGAAAAAGTCTTCAGATCAGACGACATAGGTATTCATTGCGATAAGCACGAGTCGGAGAACGAAATGGAAATAAAAACGATCTCTTTCAAATCCCGCTACCGGTCAAAGGGATACTAATTGCTACTTGGTCCGTGATTGGTCAGGAGGTAAGGCGCTCGCTCTTTACGATTGAGGTCGTGGGTTCGAATCTTGCAGTTGGGCGACTCTTTATTGTCATCTGCAAATGGTGATAACAGCCAATACGACTATTCTGTCGCTATTCAAATAAGGCTTTTAAATCAGCTAAGATTTTTTAGGATTTTGGCAGTCAGTTTTGACTGCGGTGCTATTGCAGATTTCTCGCCGTCTACGTGCAATCGCTGACACCGGGAATCAGTACTTAAGAAGGTGCCCGGGTGCTCCAATCTAGTAGTTTCTAGCTACCCAAAGCCATCTAGGTACGAATCAAAACTGTTGACAGCGGGAAAAGTACAGAAGAATGAGAGATAAAGTATTCTGGCAAGCAAAGACCTAAGCTGAGAAACAAATAAATGTGCGGCGCCGCGTGGTGCGAGTTCGCAAAGCTTCCTCTTCTCTCTACGGCTCAGGTTTTGGGTTAAACTCTCAAAAAATCAGCCTAAACTCTGAAAGTCCGCCTAGCGCTGTTCTAAGGACGAGCGCTGCTGAGTGAGAGCGAGGGCGAGCAGCGGACGTGCGATGCTGAGTGAGAGCGAGGGCGCGAGAGAAATGTGGACGGCAGAGAGAGAGAGAGAGAGAGAGAGAGAGAGAGAGAGAGAGAGAGAGAGAGAGAGAGAGAGAGAGAGAGAGAGAGAGAGAGAGAGAGAGAGAGAGAGAGAGAGAGACAGACAGACAGACAGACAGACAGACAGACAGACAGACAGACAGACAGACAGACAGACAGAGACAGAGACAGAGAGAGACAGACAGAGACACAGAGAGAGACAGACAGACAGACAGAGAGACAGACAGACAGAGACAGAGAGAGACAGAGAGAGACAGACAGACAGACAGAGACAGATAGAGACAGATAGAGACAGAGACAGAGACAGACAGAGACAGAGACAGAGACAGAGACTGATACAGAGACAGAGACAGACAGAGACAGACAGAGACAGACAGAGACAGACAGAGGCAGACAGAGACAGACAGAGACAGAGACAGACAGAGACAGACAGAGACAGACAGAGAGACAGAGACAGACAGAGACAGACAGAGACAGACAGAGACAGACAGAGACAGACAGAGACAGACAGAGACAGACAGAGACAGACAGAGACAGACAGAGACAGACAGAGACAGACAGAGACAGACAGAGACAGACAGAGACAGACAGAGACAGACAGAGACAGACAGAGACAGACAGAGACAGACAGAGACAGACAGAGACAGACAGAGACAGACAGAGACAGACAGAGACAGACAGAGACAGACAGAGACAGACAGAGACAGACAGAGACAGACAGAGACAGACAGAGACAGACAGAGACAGACAGAGACAGACAGAGACAGACAGAGACAGACAGAGACAGACAGAGACAGACAGAGACAGACAGAGACAGACAGAGACAGACAGAGACAGACAGAGACAGACAGAGACAGACAGAGACAGACAGAGACAGACAGAGACAGACAGAGACAGACAGAGACAGACAGAGACAGAGACAGAGACAGAGACAGAGAGAGGGCGGCCTAGGATGGCGCTCTACGCCACCACTGAGCGGCTGGAGGCTGTTACTAACCCGCAGCTTCAGATCAATCTAAATGCAGCTAAATCAAGCAATCGTTAGGTTGTGCCTTTCGACTCCGCACTTGCATGAGATTATGCAAATGGCATGATCTAAGCAAAGTTGTGAGCGGATATGTCCCCCTTTCAAACTGGGGGTATAGCGCTAACGACTAAGTTTGAGAAATCTTTGAGCACTAGATTCGATTAAATACTTTTAAAGTTTGACATTTCCTTTACCAGCCCTACCCTGCGGTAAAGAAGTATTCACGATATCCGGTTTTTTATCGGTATCTTGGTCCCGAGAGGCCGTCGGTCCGCAGGATCTGGCGCATTTACGGCAACGTAACTGGCGTGTCTAATAGTTTTTCCCAGCAGTACTGCAGTTTTTCCCAGCCGCAATCGCTCGTCGTCACGGAAGTACTTTTTCGCGGCTTTCCGACAGGCGGCACGCAGCGTGCAGAGTGGCTGCGGCCATGATGAAATTGCCGAGCTTGTTTGGCCCACTGGTTAAAGCACTCGCCCCGACTAACGTTTGGCCAAAGTCGTTGGCTCAAGCCCAGTGGAATATGTGAAGCGCCACAATGGTTATTAAATTCTCTTCTGGAACTATGCAAATGACTTGTGTTATTGTCATAATATAATGCATTGCATTTACCTTCATTGCTTTTACCTTTTTTTTGCAAGTTGTTTTCTTTGGAAAAGTTGAACTCGACGCTAGTCTGTCCGCCCGCCGGCTATCCGTCAGGCTTGGCCAGGAAAAGTGTCTGTGCATAAACAATCGCAAATTAGAAGCTCGCTGTGTGAACGGTTACAGATTTCCAAAATCCGAGGTAAAAACTACTAATTTAGTGCAGAATTCTTTCAAAAAAGACGCTGCCATACGGAGAAACGACGGTCTAGACGCGGCATGTGCGTTCCGAACGGCAGGCTGCCGTCCTATTTGACTGCGAGCTATCTACTGGTGCAGAAATAAGAAATGGCATTTACATTCTTCAGCAGTTAAGGTACTTTAGTAGCGCGACCTTTAAGGAGCAAAAGAAAGGACGGGAGCACAGATAGCAGTTGATGGGGAGCGGGCATAGAATAAGTACGTCTCAGAAGCCGTTCAAATTTTGACAAACAGATTCTCGCATCCGTGATAAAGACAGGACTCGTTGAAGCACTGCGTTCTAACGCAGCATACCTATCGCATTGCTCTTAGCAGATTTAATGTAGCCTTTCATGATGACTCCAATAGACATTTCACTGATTACAAGGGATACTTATCCATAAAAGTTAGGATGTTTGGCAAAAACCCGACATAGTACTGCTGACCTCTCCGGCTACGTTCAAAATTTGGAATCAGTACTCGATTACCATTCATTAAATGTAAATGTAAAGCACCTTGAAAGAGAATAGGATCTCTGAGGGTGCGTTATCAAGTACTTCATTATTATAATTATTCATCTGCAATACAAACAGAATTTATTAATTACGCGACTGAGCACTTGTTGGGAGAGATTAAATTTCGCCTAGGATTGTAAAAACTGCAGTATTATACTGGGTTGTAATGCTGCTGTTAGCCATGCCGAGTGAGTTACCACGATCACTCGTTTAGTAGAACTTCCAAAGCATAAGTCAGCAAATAAAAAGACCCTGGTCGTGTCGGTGGTAGTGGCTGACACAGTATGTATCTGCAATGCGGAAAGCTCTTACGCAACGATCTGATCCTAACGACGTTACTTGCAGCAACGGTCTGAATTTTCTGGCGCATACTTATCGATACAGCGCTCTTAAAGAGTTCTACTCCAGGTAAATGACCTTCGAATTGCCAATTAGCCGTCCCGTCGGGCCCGACTGCAGGGCGACAAATTAACGAACTTGAATAGTAAACAGCCGGCTGCTCAACGTCTTAGCACGATCTTTAAGGACTTGCAAAACCACCATTTTCATGTCGGCTCGCTGAGCTCTGGGTGGAGGGTAACCGTCCAGCGGCTGCTTGTAATCGTCACGTCCGAGCCGCCTTAGACGCCATGACGATTTCGATGTTGGTTACACGTTTCTAACCATCCCGGCAAAACGCTAAGAGTGCCCTCGAGTTTCGCTTGAAGAATATAATACGGATATTATGCATAGCCTCTGCAGGTACGACGCGGTTGAGAAGTCTGCAACCGAATATCAGCCCGGAAATGCAACGGCTGATTAATGAGCGGAGCTAAAGAAATTCGCCGAATCCGCAGTCCTTAGTAAACAGGCACCGAGCGCTCTTAATAAATTGATGGTATCGCCGTTTCCATTATTTCATCGTTGGCTGTGGCGGAATTGTAATGAGGTCAAAGGGTAGAGTACTTCCTACAGATTCACTTACTGGAGAAGTCGTTGCCGCCTTCTGTGAAGTTTTGAGTGTTAAGTACGTTTCCTATCTTCACTAGTTAGAATAACGGAAAAATGTACGATGTTATCAATGTCTCTTAGCAGAGGTTGTACATTATCATGCACTTCGTCATGAGCTACGGCGGAAGTGCACCGAGTTCAAATTTTAGTTTCCGTCTGACTCGTTCTTTTACTTCTGAAATCTTCGACAGCGAAAGCTCCCAAATCCCCTCGGCAATGTTAACAGGTCTTCTAACTGGCTTTTGAATTTAGCGGAAAACAAGAGAAATGGACGGAGGTAAAAATATCACTTAGCAGAGAGTGGTTTCGATCCACCGACCTCTGGGTTATGGGCCCAGCACGCTTCCACTGCGCCACTCTGCTACACTTCTTGGAGTATATTTGAAGCAGCCTAATAACCAATTTCTCAGTCGAAATCCTGTCTTTCTTGCAAGTTGTTATTCTTCAGGACAATTGAACTCAACGCTAGTCTGTCCGTCCGCCGGCTGTCCGTCAGGCTTGGCCAGGAAACGCCTGTGCATAAACAGTCCGAAATGACAAGCTCGCAAAGTAAACGGTTACAGATTTCCAAAGTCCGAGGGAAAATCTACAGATTGTATGCAGACTTCATTCAAAAAAGACGCTTCCAAATGGTGAAACGACGGTCTAGACGCGGCATGTGCGTTCCGAACAGCAGGATCCCGTCCATTTTTTGGCTGCGAGTTGTCGTGCCGTGCGGAAATGAGAGATGATAATTAAGTTCTTTTGCAGTTTATGATACTGGAGTGGCACGACCTTTGAGGAGCACGATAAGTGACGGAGCCATAAGCAGCTGTTGATGGGGAGCGGGCGGTGTTGTAATTACGTCTCAGTAGCGGTTCAATTTTTGACAAACGGACGCTAGCATCTATGATAAAGATGGTACTCAATGACGCACTGTGAAGCTTGGTAGAGTCTTAGAACCCTGCATAACCGTCGCACTTTTTTTAGCACATACAAATATAGCCTTTACTTGGAATCCAGGCACGCTCTATGTTAATGGCAGTGAAAATGTTGGCGGAGAAGCTCTTGTGGGTCGATATGATCCGTCCGTTCTTAGCTGATGCTGTCACTGTGCATGCTTTCACTGAAAAAAACACATATTTGTATGCTTACCCTGTGCATGTTTACCGGTAACCAAGATACTCTTTGCTTTCATTGAGCATGCTAACAGTAACTACTCAATCATGCTTCCACTGAAGCAAACGGAAAGTTCACAGAAAAAGACTGAGTTCCTCGGAGGGTGCTATAGCAAACGCATTATTTTTGTAGTTATTACCACTAGCAACTATTTAAATTCCATAATGGTTTCCCTTTGCAGCGAATGTAAAGCGCCCAGAAAGAGATTGAGTTCTCTGAGGGCGCTTTATCAAGTACATTATTAATAATTGATATTAATGATCGAAGTGTAATTGCATAATGGCTGAACAGGAATTGAGCATTTTGAATGCAGAGTCTGTGGCTCATTACCAGGGGTCCGTAAAAAGGAGTTAACGAGTCTCATTTCTGATCGCATTTAGGAAGAGATTGCAAAGATCTTTGCCAATGATGCTGAATATTCGAGTTTCGCTTGAAGAATTTAAAACGGATATTACGCATAGCCTCTGCAGGTACGACGCGGTTGAGAAGTCTGCAACCGAATATCAGCCCGGAAATGCAATGGCTGATCAATGAACGGAGCTAAAGAAATTCGCCGAAACCGCAGTCCTTGGTAAACAGGCACCGAGCGCTCTTAATTAATTGATGGTATCGCCGTTTCCATTATTTCATCGTTGGCTGCGGCGGAATTGTAATGAGGTCAAAGGGTAGAGTACTTCCAACAGATTCACTTACTGGAGAAGTCGTTGCCGCCTTCTGTGAAGTTTTGAGTGTTAAGTATGTTTCTTATTTTCACTAGTTAGAATAACGGGAAAATGTACGATGTTATCAATGTCTCTTAGCAGAGGTTGTGCATTTTCATGCACTTCGTCATTTGCAACGGCGGAAGTGCACCGAGTTCAATTTTAGTTTCCGTCAGACTCGTTCTTTTACTTCTGAAATCTGTGACAGCAAAAGCTCCCAAAGCCCCTCGGCAATGTTAACAGGTCTTCTTACTGGCTTCCGACTTGCGCGAAAAACAAGAGAAATGGACGGAGGTAAAAATATCACTTAGCAGAGAGTGGTTTCGATCCACCGACCTCTGGGTTATGGGCCCAGCACGCTTCCACTGCGCCACTCTGCTGAATTTCGATCCAGAAATTTTAAGTAGTCTTTATAAAAAAATGTATCAGTCGAAGTACATGTTCGTTTTATTTAGCAGCGGACGTGCGATGCTGAGCGAGAGCGAGGGCAAGAGAGAGATGTGGACGGCAGAGAGAGACAGAGAGAGAGAGTGAGAGAGACAGAGAGAGAGAGTGAGAGAGACAGAGAGAGAGAGTGAGAGAGAGAGAGGGAGGGTGGCCTAGGATGGCGCTCTATGCCACCACCGCGCGACTGGAGACTGTTTGTGACTTCAAGGTACCTTAACTTCAGGTAAATCTAAATGCATCTTAATCGAGCTATCGCGAGGATGTACCTTTCGACTCGGCAATAGCATGAGGTTATGCAAATGGCTTGTTCTAAGCAAAGGTTTGAGCGGACATGTCCCTTCTCAAACTGGCGGTATAACACCAATGACTAATTTGTGAAGTCTTTGAGCACTAGATTAGACTAGATACTATCGATAGATATTGATGTTAGAAACTTATTAGAAACTTCGATTCATCGGCAACGGTGTGGGATTTTAGAGATAAAAAAATAGTCTAGCAGAGAGTGGTTTCGATCCACCGACCTCTGGGTTATGGGCCCAGCACGCTTCCACTGCGCCACTCTGCTAATATGTACACGCGAGCTGCTATTACATATTTTAATTAGTTTATTTAATCGTTCGTTTAAATAAAATGATAAAATTGCATTTAATCTAACTTGTGGAAATAATTAAGTTCAATTCTACAGTGCTATAAAAATAGATAGATTTCTTTCCAAGTGCATCACACGTGCCGCAGGGCGTGAGCGTTTCACAATCTCAGCCCATGACCATGGTCATCGCTACGCCGTCGCGTTTGCTTTGATCTCGGTCGTTGAGGGCGCGCACCTTGGCACCATGGGACAAACTAGGGCAGACACGACAAACAGTCGATATGGATCTCACCATCCGGGCTAAGTTTAAGTCGTCAGAGGTCAGAGGTCAGAGGTCGTCGGGGCAGAGTCAAAAGAGGGCCAGCAGTTTTTTACCCGCCGTAAGTCAATAAATAATCGCATAAGCGTAGTCAGACATCAGTAAGTGGATCCAGTGAGAGTGGGTCGCAATGCACCGTCTGGTTTGGTTCGTCACTATTGTTTTCTGAAATCAGTCGAGCGTGGAGATTCAGTCAAAGCGTAGCTGTTTGCATAGCGCCGGTCGGCATTCTGGAATTTTCCGAAGGGAGCAGGAAAAAAAGAAGCCAGCCAGAAAGCGCGCTTGCTCGATGCACACTCGGAGCGGCGAATTAAAGTAAAATTAAAATTAATTTAATTAAATAGAATTAAAGTGAATTAAATGCTCTCCGGCGTAGAATCGAATCGCTCAAAGATTCTCCGTCCTGCCCAGTGTCAGTGCTGGAGCGCAGGACGGCGCGGACTCCCGACGACGATGCCGTTAGCGCTCGCGCCGCGGCTGCCGCGTGCGCTAACGGCAGCCAGAGCCGCTGAATGCATGTGAACTTGGAGCTCGGCTGCAGGAACACGCGGCAGACCGCTCGGCCGCGTTTCGTTCTCAGCGGTAAGACGAGCGGTCGGCGTCCATGGCGGAGACACTTGGAGGAGCCGCGCGGTCAATATCCGGCCTTGGCTCTACGCGCTCGGCAGTAGATTCGATCGCCTCGCCGACTCTATCTTCCGGTTTTGGAGATTCGAGTTCAATGTACGCTGGCAACGTGGCGCACTCTTCCTGCCATCTCGCGCTGCCATATTCCTTGAAAGAGAGGCGCCGAATGCCTGGTAATTCTGCTGGCGACGCTGCTACTCTCGTTTCCTGGAACGAGCGAAAGAACGAAAGTGAAATACGGGTACGTAACGCACAGCCCATGAGACTCCTTGCTGCGTAAAACTAGCCGCATAAAAATAGCTCACGAGACCTTTCGTCTGAAGACTGTGTGTGCTAGGTTTAGACGTATTGCTCTTGGATACAACCCTAAGCAGTTATCTCAGGTCGCTAACTTCCGACGGTGGCTAATGTACCGTCTGGTGGGTGTGCGGCTGCAGCCACTTCGGGACTGCATTTGCCGATATCCACCACGCTAGCCATTTTTGGCAAACAACTGCCTTAATTGCCACCCTTGCCACCTTGCAACTGCAATTGCCACCACCCTGTGCAATCACTTGCGAGTTCGGATTTCGAAAGAACCTCTAGCAGAGAATGGCTTCGAATCATTGACCTCGGGGTTATAGGCTCAGCGCGCTTCCACTGCGCCACTCTGCTAGTATTGTCAAGATTGCGTTATCAAAGTTATGAACTTTTGTTTTAATTTTTGGTGACGTAAAGAAACGCAGCAGCAACGCTCACGCGACATTCGACGAAATACTTTAAATGGAAGCGCAGCACCTTCGACTAACGCAATGAAATGATTCGAATGCACATGCGCATTACGTATGATCGCTTGGTTAATACGGCATCGCTTGTTCATTGCAGACAGCAATGTCAGATCTGCCATGGGCACAGTGTTCACCGCAGGCTGTTCAAAACGGTCTCAGTGACGCAGCAAGCGGACGGAGAGTGGCATTTTGAAGCCCGGGCGCTAAGGCCAAGGGGGCCTCGGACGCAAGATGGATTGTGCGCTCTGTTTTAAACTTTTTTCAAACTGTGAGAATACCAATCTTGATTTCAAGCAAAACTCCTCGTTTCAAAAGCCTTTCAGCTGCAAGAGTGAAGTGCAATATTATTATTATTATTATTATTATAAGAGTGAAGCAGCCGAGAAGCTGAAGCAGTGAGAGTGAGAGTGAAATAGTCAAGAAGAAGTAGCGAAGACGCAGAAAGACACCATGCAAGTATTAGCAATCGCAGAGGGAATAAGGAAGCGGTACTTCTTCATCTTCGTCGCTCGGTACGTTCACTTTCTGCAATCACTCCTGGACCACGCTAGAAATAGCCCAAAGTTATTCTCTTATCTGTTTCCCCAAACTCAAAACGAGTTCATTAGTGTACTTCCATATGACAGTCGGAGACGTGTTACATTTGTGTCACATGCGGAACTGTTCGACTCAACACCCGATTTGGCACGCTGCGAACAGCTCTCTGAGGTCATTAGATATGTCGATGTTGGTTTTGCCAACAAAGCAGTCATCATCAAAGAGTCCTCCCCGGGCTTTCTTCAAATCTTTGCTAAAGATACTGCAGCAATTAAGGATCTCATCTTAGACAAACCCGAATATGACAGAGTGTCTTTGCAAGATTGCAGGTCACAGTGCTCCGATAACACAGGACTTATGCCTGGCCACTTGAATTGTGTCCAAAGGAGAATACTGGCCGAAAACAAGAAGGTGAAGTATTTTAAACTGATAAACCCGCTTCAACATGGCAGGAGTTCATGCTGCACGTCAAAATTGGTTGTCATTACCTTTTGAACAATAGAGAGAGCCTATAATAATAATAGCAATACATCCGATATAGCGCCCTCAGAGAACTCAATCTTTCTGTGGGCACTTTACATTTGCCGCAAAGGAAGCACAATCGAATGGTTAGTGGTAGCATACTCAATAAACAACTAGAATAACACGGTTAGGGATGACATGCACAGGATCAGCATGCAAATATGGCTAGTGGCAGCGTGCACAGTGTCAGCACGAAAAAGGACATAAAGGTCGAATCAAACGGACCTACTAAATGCTGTTATAAAGAATGTGTTTAGTTTCTTTTTAAATGTGGTCTAGTCAGGAGATTTCGTGACAAGTAAAAAAAATAAGCTCCAAATTTAGGGACCATGCGAACTAAAGGCATGGTCTCCACAGAATTTGAGGTTTGTACCAGGCATAGGTACACAATAAGATTCCGGAAAGCTGGCGGTACTATGCTTAGCCTGGTGGGGGAGTAAATCGTATAGGTAGGCTGGAGCCAGAGAATAAAGGGACCCAAAAGTGAGTGACAGAACCTTGAAGTCGATGCGTTGCTTGGCTGGGAGCCAGTGCAGGTCGGCGAGAAGCGGTGTTATGTGGCAATTGAGACGCTCACGACAGGCAAGCCTACCTGCAGAGTTTTGAGCTACGTATTATTTTCAAGACCAACTATGGCAATAACAATAATGATAACAGTAGTAACGCATTTGTTAGAGCGCCCTCAGAGAACTCAATTTCTCTAGGTACTTTACATTTGCTGCAAAGGAAACGCGATCGAATGGTTAGTGGGTTTATAACAACCTTCCAAGGAATGCAGACTTATGTAACTCGCTCTGCTTGTTTTGCTTGACCATTCGGCAGTACTTGATGCCGTTGATCGCCCAGTCTTTCTCGAGAGCCTCTCATCTCGCCTGGGCATCACGGGCACAGCACTTCAGTGGTTCAGGTTCTATCTCAGTGAGAGACTGCCAGCATTGATTCAAATGGACACGAATCCAAAGAATCGCTGACGTACCGGGTACCCCATGGGCTCCGCGTCTGGTCTGTCCCTTCTCTGGTTGGCCTCTTCTCGGAGTTGATACTCTCCCTCTGGTCGATTTGATCGCCAAGCACAATATTGACTTTCACGTCTATGCACAGCGCACTCAGCTGTACCTTTTCTTGAATCCTTCTCAGCCCAACAGCACGTCAAATTTTCTTAACTCCCCTGCTGCATGTATTGCTGACATCCGAACGTGAAATGAAGCATACTTTCTCAAATTAAACGACAATACAACCAACTTACTAGTAACGGGCAAATCAAGTGCGACTTGACGACCGCATTAGTTTTACAGTCAAGTCTGCACAATTTCAGCTACATAAAATTGTTATCTATCCGGGCCCACTCGGCAGAGGCACTGCATCCAATATGTTACGTGTATTAATGACATCCCATTTCGACTTTTATAATCCATTGCTTGCTGGTCTACCGGCTAGAGTAATAGGACGCCCACAGTTGATGGAAAAACTCTGCAGCATAGTTGTTGGGCTGTGTGTCGTGAGCGTTGCAATTGCCACATGACACCATTTCTCGAAGACTTGCACTGGCTCCCAGTCAAGCCAACTCCCGAATTAGAGGTTCTGTCACTGAATTTTTGTACCTTCCTTCTCTGGCTCCAGCCTCCTTATCAGAACTACTTCCACACCAGGCTCTGCTTCGTACCACTTGCTTTTCTTAATCAAATCGCTAAGCAAAACCCCCTACGAGCCTTAAATCCTTTGGCTACCATGCCTTTAGCTCGTATGCTCCCAAGCCTGGAACTCATTCCCAACTGCTGTCACGACCTCCCCTGACTTGACATCATTTAAAAAAGACGCTCAAATGAACCTATTTATCATGGCATTTAGCAAGTTGCTGTGATTCATCCTTTGTGTTGTTATGCTAGCTGACACCGTGCTTGCTGCACTAAACCGTATTTACATGCCGACACTGAGCATGCCTCCTCTAATCACGCTATGGTAGCTGATGGAGTGCATTCTAACATTAACCATTTGATCCTTCTTAAATTTAAATAAATAAATGAAAATCATTTTTACAGCGCCCTAAGAGAACCTAATCTCTACTCAGGCGCTTGATATGAGCCACGGGACTAAAGCCCGCGAGCTCGGTCAGACCTTAGTCGGGGCGAGCACCTTAACCACTGGGCCAAACCAGCTCGGCTTCTTTTACAGCAAGCCTAAAATGCCTAGGAAGAGATTAAGTTATCTGAGAGCGCAATAGAAATTTATTATTATTATTACTAAAATGTACGATGGCAGCCATTTCACCGTCACCGAAGAGTCCCACGCGGCTGCTCTTCAGGCAGCTGGGGCGAATCGGTGCAGCTGCATATTATCTGGGACCGCCACAGCAGCTTGTTTATCTGAAAAATGGGTAACAGACGAGCGGTGACCAACCGTTGGAGGCCATTTAACGAGTGCAAGCAGAGACTCCAGCACACAGTCCCATTTGAAGTGACCATCTAAGAATCGGTTAGACAAACTTAAAATCCTAAGGTGTTCCTGCGTCCGGTTTTTACTGCTCGGGTACAACACATTTTTTAGCCGAATTAGCAGCCTAATTTGTATAGCGGCAGAACTGAGCCTGAACGGCGGATGCCACAGCTGCCAGTTGGCAATAAAGAGTGGCCCAGGAGTTCAGGAGTCGACCCTACGAGCTCGGAAATGAACAGCGCGAGCACCATACCACTCAGGCCATCTTACTTCTATACAGCCTTAAAAGCCCTGCTGAGCTGGTAAGTTGTCAAAGCCGAGTAAAACAACAGCTCTCTCTTAAAATACTTTTGTTATAGTGGCAAATTTCATGTAATGGCAAACTAAACGCAAAAGGTATGGCAAATTATATCGAGTACCCGGATTGCAAAGCTTGTCATGAAGCTTGGCAGAAGCAGCTTTGGTCAGCAATGACCGAATATCTTTGTGTCTATCGAAGCTCAGAGTCCATTATAAATCTCAGACGTCCTACGCGATAAGTCGGAATAAGTAAGCCTGCGTGTACCGGTGTCTGCATAGTCAGAATTAATTCTGCGATCGGCTAAGAACCCATTTTAACAAACCAGACTTTAGTTTCAGAAATGCTCAAAAACGTAAAGATTGACAGAACGATCTAACCACGAGCGATTTTCAACACGCATCAAGTTACTCAATCATTAGCGAACCGTTACTCAGCCCTTGCAAAGGTACCAAAGTTGATCCTGTATGCTGCTGTATGTATATCACATGGTGAAAAATTTGTTTTTAGTCACCGTGGACAATTTATTACGGATGTGCTAACTTTTGCTTGAAAAAATTACTAGCAGAGAGTGGTTTCGATCCACCGACCTCTGGGTTATGGGCCCAGCACGCTTCCACTGCGCCACTCTGCTACTTCGATGTAATAGCAAGGCAATTGTGTAATATTTTAAGTTTTAAGTCACGGTGTATCCCTGAAGTGCGTGATTTTCGGAAAAATGCGACCACCACCAGTACTTTGGTCCGCCGGCTGTCATCACAACCTCCGGTAGCCTCCGTGGCCGCCGGCTGTCGTAGGATATAGCCGATCGGTGGATACAGGTCGCCCATCTAAGGTGCCGATCAGACTGGGCTTGGCCCTCCATGCACACAAAATAAGGTCATTAATAAGCCGGCGGGTGTAGCGAAATCGCAAATCTCCCACACCTCAAACGGCGGAATGACTCGAAGTGGCTCTAACCGTTGTCGCCTCATGCTAACTGCTAGACGTTGAGCGCTCCAGCTCAGAGGTTGCCTGTGAGCGCGGCTGCGGCGACTGGGCAGTGAGACCGGTCAGAGTCAGCAGCCGCCGAACGATCGATGCCCAGTGAGTGGTTCGCTGCCAGCAGCGGCTTCGCCGGCGGTGTCGGAGGCGTTGCCGTGGCGGGGATGGCGGCCGAAGGGTCCGCGCTCTGTACTTGGCCCGGAGAAGGTCGTATCGACAGACCGACCGACCGGCGTCAGCGGCATCGTGACCTCTCTCGCGAGCCGCAACGTCCGAGACAGAGCTGGAGATCTCGGCAGCGCGCGCCCGCCGGCCTCGCCTCGATGGGCCCCTGCGGCCGCCCGGCGCACTGCGGCGATTACGTCACCGAGCGGACAGCTACCGAACCCGCCCGGATAATAATGGAGATGATAATAATAATAATAATAAACTTGACAAGGCGCCCTCAGAGAACTCGAGCTCATTCTAGACGCTTTACATTTGCATAAGTAGCGCAGCGCCAGCCTGGCTCAATAGCTATAGCATCCTGCTGCCTGCAGGAGCGGCTGATTGATGTCGGCTGGCCTGTCCACCTGTAGTGCCCTGCTTGCATTGGCTGAATTTTAGCGCAAACAAGAGCTGTTCGGGGGCGGGCTAGAACTCCTTTGTCCTGGAGCAGTGAGCCAGAGAGGAGCGTCAGTGAGGTTAGAGAGCAAGAGCTTAAGAGCAAGCCAGGAAGCTCTGAGACCGGCGGTGGCGATTCGGCCTTTAGAATTGGTCGGATACCAGCCGAAGCTGCTGATTGATGTTGGCTGGCCTGTCAACCTCCGCCATCACTCTGTCCAAAAAGAATCGTCTGGAACCCGTTCACCATTCAAGCTGGACAGAGGTGCCCTTCCAGTGGCCTGGGGTCGGTATTAATTCCTTATCGTAATAGGCCAAGGTGTCGGGCCCAATACGATTAAGCTCTTGCCCCATTGTCTCAGCTAAGTATTTAACTATCGAGCGACGCTCGCTCTTGGTCTCTTTTTGATCATTGTCTCTCCTGGTCTTTTGTCAGGCTCTGCGCATCGACGCCGTCGGACTCGTTTCTCTGAAAGCGAGGGAGGAGGGCGGGCTGTCCGCCGACGATGGACGGAACAGGACAAGACAGCGCTAGGAGAATTCGGTGGACTCCACCGAATATGGTCGTATCGCGCCCGAGCTGGCATTTTGTGTTTCTTTTGTGTTTTGTGTGTGTGCGCTTGCACGTGGTCTCGGCATAGGGATTTGCTGGTGCGAGCTAGGCGTAGTTGACGTGTGTGGAGCCCTAGTTCTCCGGGTAGGGTTTAGGCTCCAGTTCGAGCTCCATTTGGGTCGCTTCCCACTCTACACGTAAGCAGCCTCAGTGTGGAGAAGTATTCCCTCGGCAAGAGTGCTTGAGTTGGCGTGTGTGGAGTCCTGGTTCTCCGGTTAGGGTTTAGGTATCGGTTCGTGACCAGTGTGGAGAAGTATTCCCTCTGCAAGAGTGTTGGTGCTGTTGAGAACGTGCGAGGAGTGTGGAGATAAAACTGAGCTAGACGCGCAGCGACTTTGTGCGCTTGTGAATAAAGTTCAGTAAAATCCCCAATTTGTGTGTCTCGCTTTCCAATTCACGCCGCGGACTCACGACCCCCCCCCCCACAGTAACGGTAAGCAGGTCGGTGCCAGAAACGCTCGTTTCGTGGCGGCCAGCTTATTGCGCGTAGGCGCGCACCGAACGGCATTAGGCGCTAGGCTACGCCGCTAGGTAAGCGGCAGGTCAAGCCTACTCCGCCGAGCCTTCGGCGTTACACACCTTACGGCAGGAATGCCTCATACACTACACCGAGCACTCTTGCGGAGGAAACACGTCTCCACACTTATGCTACTCACGTTTCTAGTGGGCACGACCCAAATAAGACGTAGGAGCCCGAATCGGAGCCTAGACCCTGACTGGAGAACTAGGACTCCGCTTCCGGCTTATGGCAGGAATACCTCACATACTACACCAGGCAATCTAGGCGAGACCACGCGCAGGCGCACACACACAAAACACAGAAGAAACTCAAAAATTCGATGTCGTGACTGTAGTCTGAATTGTCGTCGCGAACGGCACAGAACGCTAGCCGACGAGCAGCACCACCAGTTTTTTCACCTACACACGGAGCAGGGCGGCGCACGCTCCTTCTTCCACTCCACTCTCTCGTCAAAACAACCACTAATAGCACGTCCCGACTGCTTACCACATCGAGTGTCACAGCCCACTCGTACAGCGACCGTGGGCAGTGTCATCAATTAAATTAAACCACAGTGGCGCAAGTCGGGAGGGAGTTCTAGACTTTGGGAGCATACGAACTAACGAACTAATGCGAGGCATCCAAAGGATTTGAGGTTTGTACGAAGTATTGGTAAACTGTTTGATTCCGAAAAGCGGGTGGTACGATGCTTGGCCTGGTGGGGGAGTAGATCTGAGAGATAGGCTGGAGCCAAAGAATGAAGGGACCTAGAAGTGAGCAACAAAACCTTGAAGTCGATCCGTTGCTTGACCGGTAGCCAGTGCAGTTCGGCGAGAAGTGGTGTGATGTGGCAACTGCGACGCTCACGACAGACACGCCTAGCTGCAGAGTTTTGCACAAGCGTAAACGCCTGATGGCACGTGCCGGTAGGTCAGCAAGTAGGATAGGTCGCAGCCGAATGCCCGGAGCGAGGTCGTCCGTGCCGGCGGATGGTGCGGGGCGTTCGGAGCGACCTAGGAGCTGTGCGAGACGTATTAATCCGCTGGGCGGACCGCTTGGGACGAGCAGGCTGACTTTCGACTACGTTAAATCTGCCCCGCTCGGCAGTTGCTCTCGGCGCCGCAGCGCCTGCCGGGCGCTGCTCAGAAGCGCACTTCTGCACCGGGGCAGCTCTCAGGTTAGCCGCAATACTAGCCCTGTTATTAGTGGGTTCGACTAGGGCACCTCGAGCAACCCTGGCGGGTGGACTTGCCAAGAAAAATTATGTAGGAGACTCCGTTAATTAGTTACCCGCGGAAACAGAGCTCGGTGTCAAATCTGACAGATAGATCCGCTCCGGTTGGAATGGAGCTTTGATCAGACAAAGAGCGGTCAGGATGTGGACCGACTGCCGTACTCTATTACACGTAGAGCGAAAGGATGGCAAGCTTAAACTAAAATGATTTGTTCGTGCCTTGAACGTGGATCTACTATAATAACGATACTAATATAATAATAATATAATAACGATATAATAACGGTCTACTACTACTGTCCTGAAGTCGATATTTTCTACTGTTTCTTTCTCTATGCTTAACAAGGTCAAATCAAAGTAAATCTCGCCCCATGTATACCATGACATGTATACCAAATATTCTTTATATATTTATATAGTATATATATATTACATATTTATATATTTAATATATATCGCAAAATATTCTTATTAATATCGCGTATATTCTTTTGCGATTCCAATTAGTGAAAATAGGAGAAATACTTAGTATTGACAACTTCTCGGAAGACGGCAACGACTTCTCAAGTCAGTGAATCTGTTGGAAGTACATTACCCTTCGGCCGCATTACCCTTCCGCCGTAGACCACGACAAAGTATATGGACGCGGCGATACCATCAACCAATCAAGAGTGCGGGTTGACTCTTTATTAAGGACTGTGTATTCGGCGAATTTATTTAGCCAGGTTTTACCAGGATGGTTAGAAATGTGTAACCAACCTTTAAGTCGTCATCGCCATCAAAGGTGGCTCGGACTTGATGATTAAAAGCAGCCGCTGGACGGTTACCCTCCACCCTGAGCGCGGCGAGCTGACATGAAAATGTTGGCGTTGGGAGTCCTAAAAGATCGTGCCAAGACGTCAAGCCGCCGGCTGTTTCTTATCCAAGCAGTTTTCCATAATCACCCTGCAGTTGGGCATGACGGGACGGCTGATTGGCAGTCTGATTGTCATGGCACTGGAGCAGAATACTTATTAAGAGCGCTGTATCTATTAGAGTACGCCAGAAAATTTAGACTGTTTGGTCAGCTGTACCGCTACAGCTGACCAGTCCGGCTGAAGCCGCTCGGGCGAGAACAGTGGACCCACTTGCAGCAGTTGCTTTCAGGCCGGCGTGCTGGCCGAGCTGTCCGTTTCCGCGTTTCCGTAATAAACGGCATCTGCCTGAGCCGTCTTGATCTGTGAGCGACTGCTCGCACAAACATAACAGTCGCGACGAGGATGTGATTCGAAAAGCTCGTTACTCGGAACACGACTCGATCTGGTACGAGAGCTCCGCCAGCGTACGGGGAGCCGACGTATGCAGACTACGTCACAATTGCTGAGAGCATGTGCGAGGAGAAAAAGATTTCAGAATAGACCTGACGAAAGGCAACGCTTAAAAGCATTTTTCCGGGTAAGTTTTATTCCGTGTTAAAGCTGGAGGTAGCTCCGCGTAAACCGGTGGAACTCCGGCAACAGGACCTTTGGCGGCACTTGTCAGGAGGATTCTTCCTCCATCCTCTGTGCCTGATGTGTGCTACATTTGCGGCGGATGTTGCAGTTCAGATCGCATTTGCGAGAGCTTTGATGCAAGCTCTAGAAACGGGACAAATTCTCTTCCGTCTAATATGTCTGAGCCACAAGTGCTTTTCAGGACGGGGCCAGAGAGGCAGCAGACGGCAGCGACCGCGTGGAGGAGGAGCAGCCTGTGGCCTTTGAAGTAGCGGCTGCCTCTGGGTCGGCGGCTTTCGAGGAGGCAGAGGATGTTGCCCACGAAGTGCTAGCGTTCTAGCAAAAAGACAATCAGCAAGGTGCCGGACACGATGACACTGGCTGACACGGCGGCACGTGTCCACGCGGTGGCGGCCGAAAGAGGACGGTCAGCGGGACTGCTCATTGCCAGACGACCGCAGAGTTCCGCGAGAGAGCAGCAGTGGTGGAGGTCGCCGAGACGGTGCTGATGACGGGCAACGAGACGGCTACGACTACGGTCAGCACTTCGACGATGGCAAGCCATGAGACGTCGCCAGGTGCTACGACGGTCAGTGCTGTGACTATGGTGAGTGCTGCAGCATCAGTCAGCTCGGTTGCTCCGGCTCGCGCTGCTACTGGCGGTCAGCACTGACACGCCGACAACGGTCAGTGTTGCCCCGCCGGTCAGAGCTACTGCGTCTAGAAAGCGCTGCGACGTCAACGCCGGGATGTGTTGCTACCACGCTAGTCAGCAATACTGTGACGCCGGTCGGTGCTGCGACTACGACGCCGGTTGGCCCCGCTATGAAGCCGGTCAGTGCAGCCGGAGCTGCTGTGTTGGCAAGAAGAGCCGGCGGCGATGTGCGAGCAGCCGCAGCAGGCGACGGAGACTGCCGAAACCCGTGCGGCAAATGGAGGAGCCGCAAGCGAAACCTCTAGTTGAGGGAGAAGGGCACTGCCGATGTCCCAGCTGGGGCTAAATGGAGGTGGCCGATGCATCAATCTGGTCACCAAAGGCCGTGGTTTGGTGTGCCTCCTACGAGCAGGTGTAACGTAGCCTCTAGGGCCAGTGAGTACACTTTTTTCGTACCTGACACAAATTTGTTCTTTCCCTTGATTTTCTTTCAACTTTCCACTGCATGCTGTATTGAGCCTCTCGCTCGATTGGCTATACTTTCAGAAGCCGACCGATGCTCAGTCGGCTTCTCGTGGTAAGAGAGGATGTTGGGTCTACTGTACCGCGACAGCTGACCAGTCCGGCTGAAGCTGCTGGGGCTAGAAAAGCGGACTCACTTGCAGCAGCTGCTTGCAGGCCCGCGTGCTGGCCGAGCTGCCCGGTTCCGCGTTTCCATAATAAACGGCATCTGCCTGAGCCGTCTTGATCTGTGCACGAATGCTCGCACAAACATAACACAGGCCATTGCTGCAAGTAACGTCGTTAGAATCAGCTCGTTGCGTAAGAGATTCCTGCATATCAGACACATACTGTGTCAGCCACTATCACCGACACCACAAGTGTCTTTTTAATTGCCAACTTATCCTTGGAAGTTCTACAAAACGAGTGATCGTGGTAACTCACTCGGCATAGCTGACAGCACGTTTGTAATCCAGTATAATACTGCAGTGTTTACAATCCTTGTCGTGATTTGTAATCTTCTCCAAAATGAGCTCAGATATAAGATCCATGAATTCATCTTTTATTGCAGACAAACGGTAATCGAATACTGATTCCGCATTCTGAACGTACCCTTAGAGCTCGGCCGTAATATCACGGTACTTTGCTAAACATCTGAACTTTGGTAGGAGAGTTTCCTTTCCAATCAGTGAGCTGCCTATTTTTGAGTTATCATAAAAGATTACCTTGTTTTGTGCTAAAAGCATTGCGATAGTTAAGCTGCGTTATAATACAGTGCTTCAACTAGTCCTGTCTTTTACACGGATGCTAGCGTCTGGTTGTCAAAATTTGAACCTCTACTGAGACGTACTTACAATTCCGCCGGCTCCCAACATCAACTGCTCCCTATGGTCCCGTCACTTCTCGTGCTCCTCAAAGAATGTGCTACTCAAGTATCATAAACTGCTGAGGCATTTCAATGTCATTTCTCATGTTCGCAATATCTCGCAGCAAAAACCTAATATCTCGCAGCAAAAACAATCAACGGAATCCTGACTGTCATGTGACCCACATACCGCCCTTTGGACTTTCGTTCCTCCATTTGGCAGCGTCTTCAAAAAGAAGTGTGGATAACAGCTGTAGTTTTTCTCTGATTTAGAAAATTTGGAATTTTTTACTTTAGCAGAGTCTATTTTCACGCTGTCTATTCATAGATACTGTCCGGTGAAGCACGACGGGCAGCCAGCTGCCAAAATAACCAGTCTTACGTCCCATTTTACCAAAGATAACGAACTTTTAAGAAAGGAATAATTCAATTTGAGCATTAGAAAGGCTTCAAATGGTCCCTCAGAAGATTAGCAAAGTGGCGCAGTGGAAGCGTGCTGGGCCCATAACTCAGAGGTCGGTAGATCGAAACCACTCTCTGCTAAGAGATATATATTTATCGCGGTCTAGTTGTGGTAAAACCGCTTTGATCCGAAGACAATAGAAGAACTTGAAACTTTGCCGAATCGCCCAAGGGTGTGTGTTGCTTTCCCTTGGGAAAATTTCAAAAGCAAGCGAACCAGTCGAAAGTAAACTGCGCTTTGATGTCGGTGCACTTCCGCTGTAGCGTATGATGACTTACATGAAAATGTCCAATCTCAGCTAAGACACAATTATACCTTTGTATATTTTTTCTTAATTCCGATTAGTGAAGATAAGAGAATTATTCAGAACTCTTAAATTCGCCGATAAAGGCAAATACTTCTAAAGTTAGCAAACAAGTCGGAAGTAAAGTGGGATACTTCAGAGTATTGACGGGAATGGACAAAGGTCATGCCAGGTACCTCTGAAATATGGGGTACCTCAGGGCTCTGTGCTAGGTCCGGTTCTTTTCACGGTTTATACTCTCCCTCTTGCTGACGTGATTGCCAAGCACAATCTAGGCTTTCACTTCTATGCGGATGAAACTCAGTTGTACCTTTGCTTTGATGTCTCCAGCCTTCGAGCACCTCGAATTCTCTTAACTCCCTTGCTGCTAGTATGTCTGACATCTGCACATGAATGGCAACAAATTTTCTTAAATGAAATGATGATAAAACTAACTTACTAGTTATGGGCAAACCAAGTGTGATTCAGAAATTGGAAAGGCTAACGCTCAAAATTGTCCCTGCCAGCATATCTCACGTTGAATCTTCACAAAATCGAGGTGTCATGTTCCAAGTGACTTTTCTTTAATAATAATAATAATAATAATGCACTTGATAAAGCGCCCTCAGAGAACTTAATCTCTTTCTAGGCGCTTTACATTTGCTGCAAAGTGAAATACAAATTAATGGTGAGTAAAATCACGCTTGAAAAACAAACAAAATGAATAATATGGTTAGGGGTGACATGCACAGGGTCAGCATGCAAATGTGGTTAGTGGCAGCATGCACAGTGTCAGCATGCATAAGCACATGAAGGACGAATCACAGGGACCCACTAAATGCTGTCCTAAATAGGTGCTTTAGACGACCACATCAGCTCCACAGTCAAGTCTGCCTACTTTCAGCTGCATAACGTTGCTTAAATTTGGGCTTGTTTAGATAAGATTACCACATCAAAGTTGGTCCATGCATTTGAGACATTCCATACTGACTTCTGTAACTCTCTGCTTGCTGGCCTATCAGCATGTCCAATCAAGCGTTTACAGCTGGTACACAAATCGGCAGCTAGGCTTGTCTATCGTGAGCATCGTAGTTGCCACATCACACTACTTCTCGCCGACCTGCAATGGCTACCAGTCAAGCAACGGATCAACTTCAGGTTTTGTCTCTCGCTTTGTGGCTCAAGCCTATCTATCAGATCTACTCCCCCACCAGGCCAAGCATCGCACCGCCCGCTTTTAGGAATCTAAGCGTTTACCTACACCTCGGACAAACCTCAAATCGTTTGGAGACCAGGCATTTAGTTCGTTTTCTCCCAAAGCCTGGTATTCACTCCCGACTTGCGTCAGAAAATCCCCTGACTTGACCACATTTAAAAAGAACTTAAAAACGCACCTATTTAGGACAGCATTTAGTGGGTCCCTGTGATTTGTCCTTAATATGCTTATCCGTGTTGACACATATCAAGCTGCCACTAACCACACTTGCATGCTGACCCTGTGAATGTCACCCCTCACCACGTTATTCATTTGGTTCATCAAGAACTATATCACAATTTGGCAACGCTGGCCCAAGGTCGCTGTCGCCGCCAGCCATTGTAGATTGGCTCGACGGTTTCCGTGTGAGAACAAAAGAAGTGGGTGAAGAGCGTCTGCGTTCTCGAGCTCTGAGCAAGGGGGACGCAGAGGTCGCTGAGGTGATTGCTATTGACTGGGTTGTGAACCCGATTGTCCCAGCTAGTTATGTAATGATAGGGCGACGCTCGCTAGAGGCCTTTCTATCTTCGGCTCCGTTTCGACGCCGTAGGACTCGTTTCTCTGAAAGCGAGGGAGGAGGGCGGGCTGTTAGCGGGCGATCGACAGGACAGGACGAGACAGCGCGCCAGGAGGAATCGGTGGACCGAATACGGTCGTATCGCGCTCGAGCTAGCATTTCGTGTTTCCTTTGAGTTTGTGTGTTCGAGCTCGCAAGTGGTCTCGGCATAAGGATTTGCCGGTGCGAGCTAAACGTAGTTGGTGTGGTGGGTGAGATATTCGGTTGGTTCGGGCTACTTCGTCTATTTGGGCCGTTCCTCCTACAGACACAGGGAGCCTTAAGTGTGCAGACGTGTTTACTCCGCAAGAGTGCTTGAGGTGGCGTGTATGAGGTATTCCTGCCGTAAGGTGGAAGCGGAGCCCTAGTTCTCCAGTCAGGGTCTAGGCTCCGATTCGGGCTCCTCGTCTCATTTGGGCCGTTCCCCACAATAGACTTAGGTAGCCTAAGTGTGGGGGGACGTATTCCCACCGCAAGATTTCGTGTGCTGTTGAGAGCGCGTGAGGAGTGTGGAGATAAAACTGAGCTAGACGCGAAGCGACTTTGTGCGCTTGCGAATAAAGCGCAGTAAAATCCTTAATTCGTGTCTCGGTTTTCTCGCTTTTTTCCGATTCACGCCGCGGACTCACGGCCCCCTTTAGTAACGATAAGTAGGTCAGCGCCACCCTTTAGTAACGATAAGTAGGTCAGCGCCAGAAACGCTCTTTTTCGCGGGCGGGGGGGGGGCCTGCTTATTCAGCATAGACGTGCACCGAACGGCATCAGCGCAAGGTAACGCGCTGGGTGAGCGGCAGGTTAAGCCTACTCCGCCGAGCCGTCGGCGTTACAATTGCTTACACGGCGGAGAGCAGCAGTTTCCCCAGACAGCAAAGAAGAAGGAAAATTGGGAGACTGTTTTCAAGGATCTCGGTAACGATGGCCGATTTTTAGAACTTGGCTACAGCCCGAGACGATCGCATACGGTCTTCGGGAGACGAACTCTTCATAAGGTAGCCACATTGCATGCAGAAATCTCGATAAATCTTTAAAAGAAGGCCTTCGACTGCTCGCAAGTGTCAGCTTGTGTTGCCGTCGCGAACAGCACAGAACACCAGCCGACGAGCAACATCACCAGTTTATTTCACCTACACACGGAGCAGAGCGACGCACGACTCTCCACGCGCCCCTCTCGCCCACCTGAGTCCCCGACTCCCTTGTCATAACTATCACTAATAGCACGTCCCGGCTGCTTACCACATCGAGTGTCACAGCCCACTCGTACAGCGATAAGGGGCAGTGTCATCAATTAAACGAAACCAAAGCAAGTTCACGTTGTCAATGCACGTGTCGAAGTGTCAAACCTTTTTTGCTACTTTCACTGCCACGTCTGACCGGAGTCATCGCGGCAACTCTTGCCTGGGAATCTGAGGCGCATTAGGCCATGACCGGGGTTGCTCCTGCACTGCCTGCAGCTCCGCCCCACCAGCTCAAAGTTCGGCTTTGAAAGCTTAGTTATAGATACCTCTTGTAGTCTTTAATTCTGCGGTTTGCTAGGCTCGCATTGTTAAAGCAATTTGGGCCTTGAGACGTGTCTCGCCGTCAAATCACCAATCTCCTATCCTAATCACTTAAATGCGTTTGGAGTTTTCCCGAACAGCATTACTGTCTAAAATCACTCAGCCGAACGGTTGTGTCACGTAAGCAGAGTGGCGCAGTGGAAGCGTGCTGGGCCCATAACCCAGAGGTCGGTGGATCGAAACCACTCTCTGCTAAGTGATATTTTTTACTGTAGCCTATTACAGTAACAGTTCACTTTGTTTAAGAGAGGGGAGAGATAGGAACTCTTAACGTTCGTCGTTGAAAGAGGGTTTTGGGAGCGTTTGCTGGCAGTGATTACTCGTAGACGCGAACCAGTCGGAAGGGATGCCTTCAAAGGCTACCGATTGAGATTCGTCGCACATACGGCTAGCAACAATGTTCGGCACACTTATTCTTTGACCTGGATGGTAAGAAATGTTGAACCGACAACGACAATCGGCAAATTGTTGACATCAAGTTGGGCTCGCTCGCCTTTGACGTCAGCTCGTGAGAATGGAAGCAGCAGAGGCGAGGTCTTTTAAAGGTCAAAGGTCTTCCGCGAGATCAAAGGTCTGCAGCATCCTGCCATGCTTTACCTCGAGTCATGCTTAATTCATGTTTTACCCCTAACCCGTCGCTTTCGGCTGTGGAGCACGACTTAAGTTGGAGCTGGTGTCGAAACAGTAAGCATCCACATCCGTTCTATTGGATGCCATGTCGTTAGATATCGGGCTTTTGGGGCCAGGTTACACTTGAAAGATCATTTGAGCGTTCGCTAGTTCAGTCGAGTAGGGGTCAAGTATAAGGCAGCAAAGAGCAATCGCGCTCCGGCCAGATCGTCCAGGCCTCTGCAGAACACGGGCGTTTGCGACCTCGGTAGCATTTGCTGGTCACGTGGAGGCCTTCAAATAATCAAATCGCACCATCCGGCGGCATCGACATATTCCTCTAGCTTCATCTTAAGACACGAGATTCGGTCTGAGTCTGAGCTCCGGAGGTTCACTTACTTACTCAGGCTCCTGCACGATTCGTGCAATGGTCCGTAGCCCTGCGACCGCACGTATTTAAGCTTACACCGAAGGGCTTTGCGGACCGGATAATTGTCATGAAGCCAACGTAAAGGACGAGAAAGAACAACTTGCTCGGAGCCTCTTGCCCGTGACTTTCGTACCATCCAGTAGCCAACCACCGACTGACATGAATAAGACCAGTTTATTTGTGTCGCCTGCTGCATTCCATTGTGCTTATGCGTGCTGACACTGTGCATGCTGCCACTAACCTCATTTGCATGCTGACCGTGCATGTCACCCCTAGCCATGTTATCCATTTTGTTCGTTTATCATGCATGCTATTACTCACCATTCAATTGCATTTCCCTTTGCAGCAAATGTAAAGCGACTAGAGAAAGATTGACTTCTCTGAGGGCGCTTTATCGAGTGCATAATTATTATTATTATTATTATTATTATTGCACGAATTGAGAACGAGAATCGAGCTCTTGATCCCGATTAACGAGAACTTCTCGATCTTTCTCGAATGATCTTGACCTATCGAGCTCTTGATCCCGATTCACAGGACATTGCACAGCAGACATGTAGGGGTAGGGTTTGTTGCCAGCAATGCACGGATAGTACGGATTTCATTTTGCAAAATTGCACGCATCCTTGTGCGTTTACTACAGCCAAACTCTACTACAACCAACTCGTTGGGTGCCAGGCAATAAATACTGCCACCCTGGTTTGGTCCAGGGTTAAGATGCTCGCCTTTAGCAACCAAGAACGTGAGTTTGAGTATTGCGGCAGAAGTATAAAGTTCCGGTATGAAGATTAAGTTCTCTTACAGCGCTATGCAAATACGCGCACGCGCGCACGCACGCGCACACACGCACAGACATGTACGTAGCCCGAGGAGACTAGAGCGGCCCGGAGCAGCAGAGAGATAGCTCCTTATTCCGAAATGGTACGCGCGAGTCGACGGCGACAAGCACTACCCGTGTGAGCTCTCGGCCACGCTTCCCTCGAGGCAGCCGCATTCTCGGCGCCGACCGCTGACAGCTCCATAGCATCAGCGAATCGAAGTATACCATATGGCGATTAAGAGCAGCGCATGAAACACTTTAACTCAAGAGGTAATCCGATCAACAACAAAACTCTAGGTCGTCTCGCGTCAAGCAGACACATGCGGACGCATTCGCGGGGGACGCGATTCGCGAGCGACTTCAGCGCTGCTCGTCCCAATCACTCGACGTCGCAGCACTTCTGCGAGGATAACCGAAAATTTGTCCAAAACGTCCTTCACCTTTGTCAGGATACACAGCGAGCCCATGCAAAACACATAGAATGGCCGTGGCGTTCCTCCTTAGGTAGCGTAGCGTTCGCTGTCCGGTGTGCGTGCGTGCGTGTCGCGGTCGGAGCGGCACCGACGCTTCGTCACCGACGAATGTTGCAGACGCGCGAAAGCTGCTCGTGGACTTTTTTTGTTTTCATTGGCGTCCATTAGCATCCCGAGTCTATCGGCTGTAGCCGTACAATCCGGTCTATACCGGGTCGTCCCGACGTCTTGTCTGGGACTAAAAGTCTGTCGTCGACCGCGTCGTCTCTCTCGCAGTACAACTCTGGTGCTCACT
Organism: Cristatella mucedo; assembly: GCA_009760855.2. NCBI lineage: Eukaryota > Metazoa > Bryozoa > Phylactolaemata > Cristatellidae > Cristatella > Cristatella mucedo. The sequence goes on along the minus strand of WPIO01000096.1, from coordinate 874,154 downwards.
TTATTTGAGTTTGCCTTACGCGAAAGAGTAGAGCTAACATCTTTGCGCTAGTTTGAGCGTACGCCGAGGGTCCACGGATCCACTGTCGCAGGAGCCAGCCAGCTGGGCGGAAGGAGGGGGCGCGACACCTTCACCTTCACACCCTCCTCGCGAAGCCCAAGCCGCCGCCGCTGCTGCCGCCGAGTCCGCGTCGCGTCCTCTCGCGTGATTTTTCGAGAGCGTCTCGCGATGCCAATCGGTCGCCATCGATTCAGCGCTTCGCACCCAATGTCGCACGGCCGGTTCCGATTGGGCTAACGTGTATAGCAGTGAATCGTCGTGACTCCCGTGACCTCTTTACTTTGCTCTAGCTCAGCGCAAGATCGCCATCGTCACGTGACTGTAACGAGCGCTCGAGCATGTCTGCTCGAGCTTTTCCGTGCGTGTGCGACTCTGCTGCCGGACCGCACGACGTGTCGCTGCACTCAATGCACTCGAGGCTGAGCCCTTGGCTGATGAGGCTAGGCTCACGCGTGTGTGGAGGGCGAGGGGGCGTGGAGGGGTAGCTTCGAGAATGTTCAGACTCCCTCCCGCCTCATGCTAACCGCCCGTTCGTACCACTAGTTCGTACACTAGTGGACAAGTGGTCACGTGTTCGTTTCGCATGCACGGACGGGACCTCGGTTGCTCCGACTCAGTCTCAAAGCGACTGAAGCAATTTTTCGTCAGGAGCCTCGCCTTTCTGCCTCGCCAATCCCCATGCATGCAACGGAAGTCTCGCGCAGTCCGAGCGAGCGCCTCGCTATCAGAATGCATCACGCCGGGGCGGGGCACGGCTGGCGGCTACTTCGACGTGCCATGCTGCCTCGTGATGGGCAGAGCAGAGCTTGAGCTCATGCTAGCGAGGCGAAGCCTTCGCTCACGTGCTTTGGTGTCACCCGAAGCAACATTGCGCCGCCGGGCTTCGCGGCAGCGGCGGCGGCAGCTGCTCCGTCTCTCACCTTCCGCTGCTGCTTCGGTTTCCTTGGCTAACGCAGCGTTGTTGGCTAACGTTGTTGGCTAACGTTGTTGGCTAACGTTGTTGGCTAACGTTGTTGGCTAACGTTGTTGGCTAACGTTGTTGGCTAACGCAGGTGGACCTTCAAGGGTGCGGCCGTGGGTGGTGCCGTTTACGTCACTGCCCAGCAAGGCCTCTGGGAGGCCGGCACGGCGTCCGGCGTCGATGCGTTCGAGCGGTTTCGAGCGGCCACTGTTGCCAGCCTGCCCGAGTCGGCCGGCGAGTACGCTGACCAGGTAGCGTGGCTGGCGCTGTCTCAATCCGTCTCTTGCTCAAACTTGACACGTCGCTCAGATCGCCTGCCCCCCTGCCCTCACCCCACTGTGGTGCCGGTGTACGCGTGCATTGCACAAAACCGGCAGAAGCAGCATCAGTGTGTGTTGCACGGGGCGCAGGGCTCGGCCCGCATTGAGCTTTGAAGCTGAAGGAAATCTGACTCGAGCCGAAACCCGGTCGATTTTTATAGGGAGGGACGCCTGGCCGGCCTGGCTCGGCGGCCTGGGTTTGGAATCAGCATGGCATTCCTCTTTTAAGGTTTTCTGTTCTGACCTCTTTCTTTACAAACTCGTCTGTCTTTCACTCGATCTTTGTGTCGGCTCGATCTGCCGGTGCAAAGTGGCGGCGTGCCGTCCCGTGTTGCCCGTTCGTCTCTGCAGCGTGACTGCGCGCAGGGAACGCGCGGACGGGCAACACGGGCCAGATGGTCGAGGCAGCCAGCGAGCAGCAATCCAATCCCCAGCATGCGCAAATCCGAGCATTTACAGCAACAAAAGCCGTTCGGCAGCAGGCCTGTCTTTGCAGCCTCGACACGCCTCCATGTCAGGACTCGGCGCTCGTGACTGATCGCTGAGCCGAGTCTCCAAGGCTCATCTCGCTCCAATCTCGTGGCGTGCTCGCACAGCAGCGCAGTGGCAGGGCTCGGCAGGTGCAGCCTGAGCAGTCGCGTGGGTCGCTCGCTTCGATGTACCCTGCCCCTCCTCTCTCTCTCTCCCCTCCCGTGTGACGTCTCTGCGTCCGCCTGTTGAATCTTTAGTGAGCATATCAGCCTTGGTGCGCTTGGCAGGCAGGCAAGCCGGGGGGGGGGGCTGCGTGCTGTGTATTGGCCCCGAGTGTTTCGGCCCCAAAAGAGTTTAGGTTTCGTGACAGCCGAAGTCGGTCAGTTCGGAAGCCGCTCGGGATGGGGGTGGGTGGGTGGGTGGTCGTCCTCCAAAGGCGTGTCGTCGGAGTGCGAGCTGACATCACTGACTGCATGTCGCAGTGGCAATGCTGGTTTGCTTTTAAGTCATCTGCATCGTGTCAGACATCGCATGAGTGCAGCCGTTTTGCCGTTGCAGCTGCCTCGGCTGGCAAGTGTTGGTGAATGCTTTGCCGATGGATGGAACGATGGTGAGTGTGCTGCAGCTGCCTGCAACAGCTACACTGCTGCTGTCAGGTAGCTCATTTACCCTTATCTGCACATTTACTATGTGTGTGTGTGTGTGTGTGTGTGTGTGTGTGTGCACAAGCCAGACCAGGGCATACGGACTGTCATATGTTTGTCATGCACCGACCTTTGTCATACGTCGCGGTTGCATCGACTGCTTGCCTCTACTTGCTGCCAGGCTGCTTTGGATGGCTAGTTTCACCTCGTCACGAGGCCATTGCATCATTTTCATCGGGTTCACTGGCTTTTTCTTTGTGCTTGGGTGTTAGCACTCACTCACTCACGGTTGAGTGCCTGCCACGAATGGGTCAAGGCTGATATTTCTGTGCCCCAGCAAGGGAAGGGTACGTGTAGCTCCTGACTTCGTCAGAGGACGAGAGTCAGACTGACGGAGGAGTGTTCTCGGTCAGCAGCATGCTCTCAGAGCCTTGGAGGCATTCCGTGCTGGGGAGGGAGGAGAGGTTTGAACCTGCTCTCCGCTGTCATAAGCAGCTTCCGGTCAGCGCGTTCTTCCCGGCGGCGCAGCCTAGCTCGCTACACCTCGTCGGTTGCCTCCAGCGTCGATGCAGAGCGACCGCGCAAGAGCGAATGGCTAGCTTGGTGCATGCGCGCACGCACGCTCCGCTGTAGGAGTGAAGTGGACAGCTCGAGGTCTGCTCGAGGCACCGTGCGCCGCCAGGCGCTGGAGCGCCGATGCATACGCCCGCGCGAGGGAGTGGGCCGGCGGCTCCCCGGCCAGCGGCTAGCGGCGAGTGTGAAAGCCGCAGCAGACAGCTGCCCAGAGCCGATACTTCCGTGTATGTCGCTCCGGCGGCAGCGGCTGCTGCCGTACACAGCAGGGCAGCGTATGCAGTATGCAGCCACCGGCGACACGAAGCTGCGACGGCTGCACGCGCGTGCTGCGCTGGCGCTAGACTTCGCTTTCCGACTGCGCAGATTCTTGGGTGCCGGTTCGTTGGCACCAAACGCTGGTCTGCTTGCTGGTCTGCTGCTTTTGCTCTCGGCCGGCGCATTGCGACCCGGCGGCGCTCGAAGCTGAATGGGAATAAAGAGAAATGCCGTCGCTGTATCGGACGTCAAGATTCCGACTTGTGCATCTCGTGACGTCACAGCCGACTTGTGCATTTCGTGACTTTTCATTCCTCTGCCGTGGGCCGCTGTCACTTGCTGCCCTCTGGGGGGGAGCTTTTCCCCAGAGGGCAGCAGAGACTCGGCCCCGGCCGGGCCGGAGTCATGAGGCCAGGTTTTCTCTCCTCTTGCATCTCGGGGTCGTGACCCGGATCCAGCCTCCTATTCCTATGCGCCAGCACCCGCGACCTCACGAACGAAGAAATAATGTATTAACTCCCTTTGCAGCAAATGTAAAGCGCCTACAGAGAGATTGAGTTCTCTGAGGGCGCTTTATCAAGTGCATTATTATTATTATTATTAACTCAACTCAACGAGCAACTGCTGAGTTCGTGTCCAGTTGCTGCACTCGCGATTTTGTTCTGTAATTCTTTCCTTTATCTGATGTGTCCAGCCCACCTACTTGATAATCTTTCAGGTCTTTCCCCTACATAAAAATGTGGCGGGTCTCGCCTCCCCTACATGACCCTTGGCTCTGCCACTGGTAGAGGTCTCTCTGCACCTTACCACTCACACGTAGCACGGTTGTCCTCTGGATGGGTTGAAACCTGCAGCTGTTTTGTCGCAAGCGTTTGTCTATACGGCGCCTGTCACCGTGACACGTGACACGCAAGTCTCACTTAACTGGCTTGGCAGCTGCTCGCAGATTGACAGTCAGCCTCACAATTCTTTAGTCATAAGCTGTCCGTCACGCGTTCAGCAAACAACAACTCACCATCTCAGCAACTGTGCACATTAGCATAGCGTCTGTGATGCCGAGAGAGTGAGAGAAAGAGAGCGAGTTGTTTCTATTTCAAAAATATCGCACGAAACGGTATAACGATGCGCGCACACGAAGTAGCGAGCCGGTACGGCAGAGGCGACCGAGAGAGGCGACCGAAACAGGACCCACAAGGTCAAGGCCAAGCAAGCCAGCAGCCCTGTCTCAGTCAGCCGGCAGCTGTGCCTGCCACTGCGTGCTCAGCGCCAGCGCCACTGCTAGGCCACGTGCTGCTGGCGACACAGCGCGGGCCGCCGAAGTGCAGTCAGACGTTGAGCCGATTGTCCACTGCTGCTAAGGCTGCGAAGCGGCTTGCACTGGCGCACGCCAGCAGCAGCAGAGTGCTGCTGCTGCTGCTGGCTGCCCTCTTTATCCAGCAGCAGCAGCGCCAGGTCGCCGCGGCTGCTGGGATCTCCCCCGAGAGTAAACGAGGCCGACACCGGCTCCTCGAAGCAGCCGGAAGTGTTTGTACACTAGTGCCAGATGTCCACTGACGTTGGCTGCTACCACTCGGCTGGGGGGTGGTGGGGTCCCACTCAGCGCTTTCCTTTCTTTGCCTCCTGCGAGGACGAAAGAGTCGAGCAAGGTCAAGGCCACTTCAACGACCTCATTTGCGTAGCTGCGCAAGAGCCTTAGCAGGCACAATTAACACAGCTTGAATTGGCGCAATACGTTGCTCAAACTAAGCAACGACAAACACTGAAGTCATAGGATACCCGAAGCGTGTGGCTGGACTAGAAGGCACTGCTTTTCTAATATGTGATACTATTGTGCGACTGCCACCGTGTGCTCAAAATTTAGGCATCGTCTTTGACAGCTGCCTAAATTTTGAAAGTTTCACAAAAGAAAACCGCCTGCACGGCAAGCCATCACGTGTGACGACATCTACTCTCCTGCTGCCGACTATGGCACATCTTTTTCAGCGGTCCTGAACTGCTACTTCTATGCTACTCACTACCTCAACTGCTCTCCTGACTCGGCTATGCTTCCCACTTTCTCTTTGTTTCGTGCGACGAAGTCTGTTGGCTACCGAATGCGTACCGAAAGCCGCTTAGGCTGTGAGTGCGCTAAACGAAACTCTCCTGCGTAACACCCACGTGGTCTTTATGACTTTGCGGAGTTACTGATGGAGATACATCTCTATCTTAGATAATGGACCAAGGTGGCTCTCAAAAAGTTGAAGTTTACTAAAGCGCCTAGAAAGAGATTGAGTTCTCTGACTTTATCAAGTGCATTATTATTATTGTTATTATTATTCTTTTCGGTAGCCACAGCAGACGATTGGTGAAACGCAAGGAGACAACGATAAATGGCTATTATTATTACTAGCTGCCTAGTTCTGTCCAAGCTAGATAATTGCACTTGCATTGTGACTGGGCTACCAAAAAAAAGCCACTAGGGAACTTCAGCTGAAAGAGCTGGGATCGATGCTCCTCTGATCGTTCAACGGATACCGAGTGAAGTCACTACTAGGCTGACCCCCCCATTGGCTTGGCTCCTTCATACCTAGCTGAACTTGTGCACCTGTTTGTGCCTACTGTGTGTGTGTGGGGGGGGTGTGTGTGAAGGAACACTGGGCAGAGACCTCGCGATGGCTGTCTCAGAGCTGCCTACGCAGCCCAGCGCAAGCTCACTACCGCTTAAAGGGCAGCCGATGACTCGGCAGTCCTGCCCAAATCCATGCATTGGCAGCATCTGTGGTGACATCAATCTACCACAAACTCATGCATGGAATGTAAGGGTTGCCGGAGGAGTGCAACGGGAGGGGAGGGCCACATCCCTCGACGCCGGCAGCCGTCTAGTGTATGTAGACTGGGCTTGGCCGGCGTAGCCTGAAATAAAGGTTTTGGTGTTGGAGCCAGCAGGCTTGTTGCTCGGTCGTGCTACCCAGCCCGACGACAGGTCGTACAGAGGGCTGTCACAGGGGGGCACTCTCAGGTCCTCTATGGAGAATAAGTTAGCCGCTCCATTCCTCCTCCTGTTGCTGCTTAGGTACCGTTGGTAACAAAAAGCTTTTTCTGCATGTCCTAGACAGTGGAACTCACGCCCAAAAATCTTAAGCAATGACATTTACTCTCCTGCTGCCGACTATGGCACATCTTTTTCAGCGGTCCTGAACTGCTACTTCCATGCTACTCACTACCTCAACTGCTCTCCTGACTCTGCTATGCTTCCCACTTTCTCTCCGCTGGCTACCGAATGTGTACCACAAGCCACATAGGCTGTGAGTGCGCTATAGAAAACACCCACATAGTCTTTGTGGCTTTGTGAAGTTACACACGGTGATGCATTACAGGAATGAAATGGTGATGGTATGCATTACAATGGGGATTACATGGTGATGCATTATAATAAAGGATCGCTCACTAAAGGACTCGATTGCAAGATGTGGGTCGTTGAAGAACGACCACCTTACCACTGCGGATGGGCTGAGACCCAGGGCAAGCAACATTGAAGCAGTGGTCAGCAGCAGCTAGTGGCGTTGAAACTGAGTCAGCTGCTGCTGCAAGTTCCACTGAACCACTGCTCGTGCAGTGCAGGTTGGCACAAGTGGATGCAGCTGGCGTGACAGGATGCCAGCTGTTGACTTCACGAACAGCTGCTGCTGACTTCAGCCGACTGACTGAGGCTAGCAGGACCTGCCCCACGGTCGGCAGCAGCAGCTACTGCTGTGGCTTTTTACATTTGTCATATATCCTCCCATCCTATCCCCCCCCCTGTTCCCCCCCCCGCGGCTCCCAACCCAGCAGCTTAGACACAACTCGGGCACGTAGGGCATGCCGTGAGCCGAGCACACGGGTACAGAGGCCAGGGTGGTGGGGTGGGCAGATAGCACATGCTGTGATCATGAGTGTGATCGTCTCGCTAAACAGCAAACGACTTAGAACACTCGGAACACAACCAGACTAAACAACGTTTAGCAATCAACTCCAGTCCCGCAGACATTAACGCTAACCGGAGCTTCAAGCCATCTGCAGCTCAAGAATGCTGTGCTCTGATTGGCTAGCGTCGCTGCTACCCCTAGCAGTAGAAATGCTGCCTTCCAAGTGGCTAGTCACAGTCAGGAGGGCCCAGCCTAGTAGAGGCAGACAACAACATTTAGGCGTGGCACTGCTATAAGGCTGAGGTATCCATTCTCACGGCTCACGATCTCAACAGCTACGGCAACGAGCCTTGCCCTACTCCCAGAGCGCACCGGTGGCAGCACCTGCTGGCAGCCCAGCACCTGCCCCAGCCGGCACGGGAGCGCCGGGGCAGGGCTGGAGCACGTGCTGGGCAGCGGTGGGTGGGGCAGCACGAGCGTCACCTTGAGCTGCTGCTTGAGATCCTCGACTTGATCCTGCTGGCGAGCTATGTTGTCGTTCATGGCAGCCAGCGCTTCGCTCATCGAGCTGAGCTGCACGTCGTAGTTCTTCTTCGTGGTCAGCAGTTCGTCCTGTCGCGAGAGTGATGGGCCGCCCATCGGAGCTGAAGGCGTGCTTGTGCTCGCTGGCACTCGATTGCGCCAGCCCTGCGGCTGCCGCATACGGCTCCTACTGCTGCATCTGCTGCCCTGCCTTTCCCCCTCCCCTGTGGTCGTGTCGAAGAGGAAAGCATTATGTCTGCTTGCGAGGCTCGTTCTTGGAATAGCAGCTTCCAACTCTGCCGTTTGCATTACCTACACGAGAGCACATCCATCGTCTCTCTCTCTCTCTCACACACTGACTCACTCTCCTCCAATTTCTCTGTTTGTCTCTCTTTTGTTTCTCTGTCTGTCTGGATCAATCGCCTTCCTCACTGATTAACTCTCTTGCAATTTCTCTCTCTGTCGGTCTCTCTCTCTCTCTCTCTCTCTCTCTCTCTCTCTCTCTCTCTCTCTCTCTCTCTCTCTCTCTCTCTCTCTCTCTCTCTCTCTCTCTCTCTCTCTCTCTCTCTCTCTCTGATTGGCTGTTACTCAATATTAGCCTCACTCGCTCTTTTTTTGTATCTCGAACTCTCATTCATTCACTGCCACTCAATTGCTCTCTGTCTATCCCCCTCGTTATCTCTCGTTCACTGGCTTCTTCGCATTCTCACACCCACTCAACCGCTTTCTCTTGCATTCAATCGCAGGCTCCATCTGCATTCAGTCCTTCGTGCACCTAGTCTCTCTCTCTCTCTCTCTCTCTCTCTCTCTCTCTCTCTCTCTCTCTCTCTCTCTCTCTCTCTCTCTCTCTCCTTACCTTATCCGTCTCCATTGCTCTCCTCTCCTTCTACCGATCAGCCGGCACTCACCTGGAGAGCTGCTATCGTTGCCATGGCATCGCCGCGGTCCCCGATCGCCTGATCTCTGGCCCTGCTGGCCAGCTGAAGATGACGCGACAGGGCCTTGCACTCGGCATTGAAGTGCGTCGCCTTGCCGTCGGCGAGCTGGAGCTGCGCAGTCAGCTCGCCCACGCGCCGCGCGTAGTGCGAGCGCAGGAGCTCCTCGTGCAGATGCGCCAGGCCACCGCCGCCATCGCTGCTGTCCGGCGTCACGGCTGAGGCGGCTCCCGCAGCAGACCGCTCGCTGACCACCTGGCCGAGCTGTAGCGACAGCGGTGCGAATGCACTAGTTCCACACAAGCCAGGCAGGCCTGCTGCCTTGAGGCGATCAAAGTGTGCCCTCGAGCAGCCGGCCGGCATGCCCGGTATGCTCTCACAGCCACGCAGTAGATGTCATCAGACAGATCTCGACATCATGCGAGGCGCGCACGGCAAACAGCAGAATCGGTCGCGAGGTGCAGGCGAGGTGGCCGCTTCCACGTTGGCCGAAAGCTTGCCTGCAGGTGCAGCGGAGGGGCGGACACCCAATGGCTGTGGCAGAGTTTGCGTGCTGCCTACCGTCGCAGAGCTGCCTGCGTCAAGGTCGGAGCCGGTGCGCTTCTGCTGCTGTTCGCTCGATCGCGTCATGTGACTCTCAATGGCCTCGCCGGCACCGTCAGGCTTTGAGTCCTGCAGCCGCTCCAGCTGCAAGACTCGCTGCAGCGATCAGCGCCCCGCACGGAATTGCAGCTGCAACTGCCTGGCAGAGGGGTAGAGGCGTCACCCCATCACCACCCACCCCACATCCCAAGCACTTGCTGGGTGGGCATGGCACTACGTGAGTGGAGAGGCAGAGTGGGGATCGACCACTGGTAATGAGAGCCAAAAAAAACAGCAGAGCAGAGCAGTCGACTGATGCGTCCGAGGCGGCAGCGTGCAGGCTTGCAGACGCCGCACGCTGCCGCCTCGGGGCAGCGTGCGGCGTCTGCCGCTGCTGCCGAGGATGTGATGTCATCGCATGCTCGCCTGATGCATCAGTCGACTGCTCTTCCTTTTGGATGCCTTCCTCGAAAGCGGCAGCCAGCTATAGGTCAGGGCAAAGGTCTAGGTCAGAGCAAAGGTCAGGCAATACCCAAGGTGCACCGAAAACGCTGCTGCTCTAGCTCGCTCAGCAGCCGCCGAAAGCAGACGACTCGGCGTGAGAGGAAGCGTCAGGAGCAAGGGTCAATATGAGCACAATGAGACAGATATATTATAAAAACTATATATTCTATATTCTATATTATTATATTATATTATATATAATATATTATAGATTATAAAAACGACGTCAGGAAGCCATGGGATGCCAACAAATAATCACTGCTAAAATACGAGAGTAACCCAGAGCTGCGCAGTGAGACAGGGAGAGCACTCGGCGTCGAGCATGCTCGTGGACCGCCGCTCGGGCGGCATGGACCGCCACTCGGGCGGCGGAGCGCCTTGCGCATCGAGTGCGCTGCTGCTGCTTCTGCGGCAGAGGTCACTTCCGCTGACACGATCGGCACTTGGGAGCTGGCCGAAGTTTTGGCGAAAGAATGCCACTCCAGAGTACCAGCGTACTGCCCGCTGCCGTGTCCGGACAGCTGCTGCTGCTGCTGCGAGGATCTGACCAGCTGACAGCCGAGGAGAAGGAGGAGACAGCTGGGAGGGAAGGGGAGGAGTCCGCGGCAGCAGCAGCGACCTCTGCCGGTGCTGCCGCGGCCACTGCCTCACACTAGCAGCAGTGACTGTGCCGCTCGCTCACGGGCGCGGTGCAACCTGTGAGCTAGCGAGCGAAGGCGAGCGGTTGAACGAGAAGGGGGTCACGGTTGGCAGGAGGGAATAGGCAGCAGAGTCAGCCGTGCGGCAGCCTGCATGACCCTGTGCCGCCTGGGCAACATGGCAGACTAACGACACACACAAACACACACACACACACACACATCTGCTGGCCGTACGAATCCAAGCGCCCCTTCCAGCGCCCTGAGCAAGGGGTCACGGTGCGCCACAGCGACTTGCTGGTGACAGAAGGTCGGCCTCGCACGCTCAGTACAAGAGGGAGGTCGCCGGTAGCTCCGCCGCTGCCTCACTAAACGGCGGCGGCGCTACCACGCGCATTCAGCCGGACCGGCGCTCGTTCGACTCTCAGCAGCGAAGCCCTCGGCGACCGCCGCCGCCGCTCAGGGTGGAGCTGCTTGCGGTGCGCAGAGCAGAGCTTCGCACACTCACGCCTCTCTCGACGTCGTATTTCATCTTGAGCATCTGTGCCTCGAGAAGCCAGCGCTCCTTCTCCCGCTCGAGCTCTGTGCTCCGCTCCCTGACCTTTGCCAGCTGCAAAAGCAAAAGCTCGGCTCGCTGAGCTCGGGGCCGCTGGGCAATGCGCGCGAGTGCGCATTGAGAGAGAGACTCGGAGCTGCCGAAGCGCTCGATCGCGCGATCGAGCGATCGCAGGAAACGTGACGACGAACAGACGCTTGTGATGAAGAGAGTAGAGAAGCAGAGACAGACAGACACGCACAAACACGAACAATAAGGGGAGCAGAGACCGAGGCGGTGGCAGCGCTGCCCGAGCGGCAACACCAGCAGCAGCTTGTGCCACTGCTACTCGTGCGGGAACTCGCTGGTCTGCGGCCGAGAGGGAGTAACTATATAAGGCGAGATACATCGATAACATCGAGGCGAGCCTTAGTGGAGCTAGCCGTGCACAGTTTGTGCATTCAATTGACACCGTGGCAAAACTACAGCTCGTCGAGAAGGGGCAAAAATGGCTACCGGAAACATGCCTAGAGATAAACGACATCACGAGACGGCACTATTTGTCCTAGCTGCAAACGACACAATAGAGGAGCGCCCTTTTCTCTAGCCAAGAGAGCGTGCGTAGAGTGCAGCGGCGGAATCATTAGGCTCCCATCAATCTAAAATGGATGCGAACCATGACCAGATTGATCAGATGCTGCAGCTCTTCGATAGCATTTGGCAGTAACAAAATAAACAAGACCAGAGCTGAAGCGTGGCCAAGAACTGGCTAACAAGGCTGAACTTGTAGGAGTAATAAAAATAGCAACTTGCACGAAGCGCCTCTGTCTGAGTCTGCATTGCATTAGCTGTCTCAATACAATAAAGCTGAGCATATCACTGCACAATAAATGCATGATCTCAACAGGAAGCTGCGAGGGCAAATCGAGCCAGCTTCAGGTTGCTCCATTGGTCGACTGACGACTATTGCTTCATCCTAGCATAAACTAGTTACGAGTGGCTAAGACCATAAATGTGTTACACAATACTATTTATAGAAAGGACTTCATTGATACCAAGGCTGGGGCCGAGCTGCTCTGCAAGTGAAGGGGACTGCCACACTTTTTTCTTTCACACATATCTTTCGGGTTCAAATGCTTTCAGAGGTTTGGTCCAGCGGTTAAGGTGCTCGCTCCGACTAAGGTCTGGCTGAGGTCGCGGGCTCGAGCCCCGAGGCACATGTGAAGCACCTGAATAGATATTAAGTTCCCTTAGGGCGCTATACAAATGTGTTTTATTCATTTATTTAAAAAACCTATCGTTGATGCTAACTTAACTTGGACTTGTTCAAGCTAACCTCCCTTTACGTGCCTGGACTGCACGGCTGCCGAATCACGAGCTAGCATCACGTGCTAGCGGCCATCGGTGCATCCGTTCGAGGCTGGGAGCACCTTTCCTGGATCAGTCGATCAGCCGAGCCTACAGCCATCGATCAGCTCTGGGTCACGCCCACCACAGCATTCAGCCCCGCCCCTACAACTCAGCCCTGCCCCCCCCCCCACTGGGTGGCCCGGTGGCATCACAGAGCCAGCTCAGATCTTACCTGCTCCGACAGGCTCTCTCTGCTCTCCGTGGTGCTGAACAGAGTTCGCGAATTCTCCAGAGCCACGGCGTACGGCACCGACGGCGGGCAGCTCTGCAAGCAAAAGCCAAGGAGCAAACCTAGGTCAAGGTCCCGGATCGCCGAGCGATCGCTGCTGCTGCTACTGCGCCATCTCCACTCGAAGGAGCCAGACGACTACAAGGAGCTGACTCGAAGGACCCCTCCCCCCACCCGACGTGCCGAAGGACGGTACAACGTTCTGCCTTTACTTAACGACCAACCCGACGAGTCGCTGGCTGTAGCCGACTCGCCAGCGACTCGCTGAGCTATGCACTACGAGCCCTGGCACCGCGCTCTGCAGCGGCGCGATGCCCATAAAGGGAGCCCTACGGCCGCGCTTATGGTGCTGACCGCGTGCTTGTCTCCAGGGCATCACGGCGAGGTGCGGTTAATTCAGCAGCCCTATTTAAACAGCAGCGCTAGAGCGTTGGCTGCCATTTTGCTCTCTTGCAGCCACCGATGAAGGACTGCCTGCAGCCGATGCAAAAGCCACAGTGACGTGACGCAGTGACGTGACGCAGTGATGTGACGCAGTGACGTGACGCAGTGACGTGACGCAGTGAGAGCCAGATTCACTTCTGTTTGTTCACTTTGTTCTTGTCCAGCCAGGGCAGGCCGTCTGTGTGGCTGTCTCGATAGGGGGTACATCTATGCTTCACGGCTCTTGGGCTGCGATGGCAACGATGGCAGTGTAGTAGCTGCCGATCTGCTGCTACTAAAGGCTGCATGCAGGAAAGTGGCTGCATGACAGGAGACTTGGTTTAGCAGGAGACTTAGTTTAGCTTGCCGGCAGTCTTGCAAAGAAAGCTTCCAATGCTTTGTTCAGCTCTTCAAAATCAAGCAAACCCGCATCTCTTTCCATGAACAGCGATAGTGCGCTGCATCCAGCACGTGTCGCCCCCCCCCCGTCTGTCTGTTTTGCATCTTAAAACGAATAGACGCCGGTGTGATTGTCTGCTGCTGCCAGCACTCTGCTGTGTTACTGATTAGTACGTAGCCTTGCTGGTGGCCTGCACTTCGTAAGGGGGTTTGAAAAGATTGAGGCGAGCTAGTGACCAGTCCCAGTCTCGGCTAGCTCGTAGAATGCCCCACTGTAACCGACTCCCATCAATTTGTGCTGCACGCCAAACCTCACGAGCTGCTTACAAAAAAGAGAGAGCGATCACGCGAGTAGCCAGCTTTAGCGCTGCTCGTTTTTTGATCTCGCCCAAACGATGCTGGATGCTGCCACTGACGTGGCACGCAGTGCAGAAGCAGAAGCAACATTGAGCGTGCAACTAGCGCTCGAAACCGAGAGGCGAAGCGAAATCTGCTCAGCACCGATTTGCCCTCCGGCAGGCCAGCGGCAAGAGCCCCGAGTCGCAGGCGGCCGGCACTGACCCTCTGCATTGACCGGATATACTCGGCCGCCCTCTGGCGGAACTCGCCGACAGCAGGGTCATACTTGGGTCCCAGCTCCGACTCGTTGGTGGACACGCTGCTGCCTCGCGTGCGGTAGCCCACCGCGCCCGTGTACAGCTCGACGTTGTCGGACATGAGCGACGAGAGCTGCACGAAAGGGAGGCGAGAAAGATCGAGAAAGATCGCCGAGAAGGGACGAGCGCGAGGCCGCGGCTGCGGCAGACTCCTGCCGCCGGGGTCGGCGCACGCAGGAGCGCACAGGGCGGCGGCCGGTTGGCGCGGCTTCGGCGGTTCGGCTGTGGCGGCCCTACCTTGCCGGCGCCGTTGGCCAGCGCAGCCAGGGCGGTGAGCAGGCAGTCGTTGGTGGCCAGCAGGCTGGCCGGCAGCGTGGGCAGCTGCTTTTCCAGCTGCACCTTCCCGGTGTACACCACCAGCAGCTCTTTGTCAACGGAGGAGGAGGGGGAGGAATGAACGCTTGCGTGCGTGATTGTGAGCGACCGCGCCATTGACGCGATTGACCGCGCCAGCTGTGCAGAGGCCACCCTGCGTAGTACCCCTAAGCGTCCTTCACCCTTGACCTAGGGAATGGTCGGTCAAGCAACAGCAGGCCGATCTTTGGAGGCTGCGGCAGCAGTTCAGCAGCAGCCACTGCATCAGCACAGTGACAGAGGAGCAGAGAGAGGCAGGGGGAGACAGAGATGGCAGTGTGAGGAGATGGCAGTGTGAGGAGATGGCAGTGTGAGGAGATGGCAGTGTGAGGAGATGGCAGTGTGAGGAGATGGCAGTGTGAGGAGATGGCAGTGTGAGGAGATGGCAGTGTGAGGAGATGGCAGTGTGAGGAGATGGCAGTGTGAGGAGATGGCAGTGTGAAGAGATGGCAGTGTGAGGAGATTGCAGTGTGAGGAGATGGCAGTGTGAGGAGATGGCAGTGTGAGGAGATGGCAGTGTGAGGAGATGGCAGTGTGAGGAGATGGCAGTGTGAGGAGATGGCAGTGTGAGGAGATGGCAGTGTGAGGAGATGGCAGTGTGAGGAGATTGCAGTGTGAGGAGATGGCAGTGTGAGGAGATGGCAGTGTGAGGAGATGGCAGTGTGAGGAGATGGCAGTGTGAGGAGATGGCAGTGTGAGGAGATGGCAGTATGTGCTACCTTTGCAGGTTTGATGCAAGTGCACGAGGCTGCTGGCCAGCAGTCGAAGCATGCGCGCCTGGCTGGTTTTGGGGTGATCGTTCGGCTTGCTAGCTGCAACGCAGGAGCAAAGAGCAAAAACTCAGTAGCGCACGAGCAGGACATATATAAAGAGAAGCCAGATGCAAGGCAAGCGACACTAACAGAGGAGACAAGTCACAAAGCGGTGTCAATGGAGGCGAGTGGAGTCAATGGAGAACCAGACGATGAAACAGTCTTGAGCTGTCTGAAACACAGAATGCACTGGCATTCTTCGCCGATGCGTGCATGCAGACGTCGTCTACCATGATCTGTTGGGCTTTTACTGACTCTACTTAACTTTTTTTCTTCTTTGTTTACTTTACTTACTATAGAGTAAGGCCAGCAAGTGCAACCGGCACAAAAGACCAGCCAGTCAATCGTGCCATCACGGTAGCATCGAGTCATGCAACGGCAGTAGCAGCAGCTGCTGCCAAGACAGTTAAGGACACGCGAGAGGGGAGGGCACGTGCTAACTACACCACACAATTCCTTTGGTGACATTCTGCAGATAGGCATGAGCTCACTTCGGCAGAGGTGAATGCACTGCTTGCTCGCTTGGATGTGCGTGCAAACGTGTGCATACATGCATCCATGCATGGATGGATACACGTTGGAAACACCGGTATGGCATGCCCATGTACAATGCACAGCATAAACACAGCTGCTCACTATCTGGGCCAACAGCAGCAGCTGGTGAGATGGTAGGAGTCAAGCCATTACGGCGAAAACTTGACACAAAACACATCAGCTACTGGGGACAAGAGTGACACCGTGAGTCCGCAGAAGTCATCGGGAATGAGACCGATTCTTGGCCGACAAAACGCTCTCTATCAACACAAGAACTCCCAAAAAAAGGGAGACCTTGTTACATGACACTTAGAAAAGGATTGAATCCCGAGAGAGAGAGAGAGAGAGAGAGAGAGAGAGAGAGAGAGAGAGAGAGAGAGAGAGAGAGAGAGAGAGAGAGGGAGAGAGAGAGAAAGAGAGAGAGACACAGAGAGAGAGAGAGATAGAGAGACAGACAGAGAGACAGAGACTGAGAGAGAGAAAGAGAGAGACAGAGACACAGAGAGAGAGAGAGAGAGAGAGAGAGAGAGAGAGAGAGAGAGAGAGAGAGAGAGAGAGAGAGAGAGAGAGAGAGAGAGAGAGAGAGACAGAGACAGAGACAGAGACAGAGAGAAAGAGAGAGAAAGAGAGAGAGAGAGACAGAGAGAGACAGAGAGAAAGAGAGCCATATAGCATGCATTTCTTAAGACTCGAATATCGCAGCAGATGGACTTCGGGCAGCTCTGTGCTGCCTAAAGAAGCCCAGCTTTTCATGGGCTATAACCATCTAAAACAAATACTTCTGGGTAATCGATGCTAATTACAGTCTAATGAAATTACACATGTCTAATTAATACTTTCTTGTCGACAATCACCAGAAAAGGCCAAACAGGTGACCAAACCCCGACGGGGCGACCTCTTGACCCGCATGGGGGTCAATACTTCTCTGATTGATTGGTCGTAGCTCTTGCAAGCTTGCAGGGATAAAACATAATGATAACTTATTATTGATTCATAGTAATAAAATAAGTATAGGTTATTAATATCAAAATAATAATAATTATTCATTACAAATACTTTTTCTATGACAATGTATTCTAAGTCAAAATACATTTTGGCTTTACCGAGAGGAAGGAAAATTAAGACTTACTGTTTGTGTGGAAATCAGCAAAACCTAATATTGTAATAGTAATATTGTAGTAATATTAGCATTATTTAAGTAGTATTAATACTGTAATATTGAAATATTATAAATATTGAAATGAGAAATAATATTGATATGAGAGATGTAAACCAAATCCTCAAAATAAGAGATCTAAAATTGGCTGCCCATAGCATCCGCAGCCAATGGTCCTAGCTACCTTAAGGTTAAGGTCACAATGACTAGGCAAGCCTGTTTGGCTACCATGAATTGAAGAGGCGGCAAGGCAGAGATATCCACGTGCTTAGATGGCAGCAGCTGAATGCTCACTGCACCCAAGGGCCACGCACTTACTAACCAAAGGACCTTAAGGACCAGTACATACTCTGTACACGAGCTGCCTCAAAAAAGGATCCACGCAGACCTGTACATAACAGTGAACCTAATTCTTATGGTTTAAACCCAAGTTTGATATTCATATGGTCATATTTATGGTTATGGTATGAACCTGTCCATGCAGACCTATTCATAACACGGTTAGGGAACCATCACGATGAGTGGTGGATCAGGAGTCAGAACCAGTGAAAGTGGTGTTGCCCAATTTCTTTTGGGCTTGGAGTAAGATCGCTAGTCTATCGGATCGAACTGCCGAGCCTGCCCCACGTGACAGCCACACTGTCAGGAAAGAAGGTCAGGTCAGGAGGTCACTAGCTACTGAAATCGGAGCTAAGTTGCTTACAGTCACCTGCAAGTAACTAATAATTATGACAATAATAGCGGATTTAACAGCCTCATTTGTAAACCGGCAGAAGACCCTTAACGGCTACCGCCACCGCTTGCAACTGACATACACATACTGACGTACACATCGTCACTGTGGAAAATACATTTGGCATAAATAATCTTCGGCAAAGCTACCAATGCAGTCATGCAGAATGCAGCCGGCTCATCTTGCTCTCCCTTCCTGACGGCAGAAACTGTGATGCACATCCGGGCTGCTGGCAGGTAAATGATTGCTGCAAGACACCGGCGCGAGCAACACGGTATTGCAATACTGCGGCACCGTCATGGTTAAAGCTGCTTGCCTGGCCCACTCATAGGCAGCAGCACAAGCAGCAGCGGTAGGGATGCAGCAGCAGTGGTAGGGATGCAGCAGCAGTGGGACAAGCAGCAGCAGAAGGCAGCAACAGTGGGGAAGCAACAGCAGCAGCAGCAGAAGGCGGCAGCAGCGGGAGGTGGCAGCAGCAGCACTAAGAGGCAGCCCGATCTGCTAGGCAAGCTTACATTGGGCAGCTAGTAGTGCCAGGTGACTGTCAGTCGTCTGCAGGGCGGCGCCCAGTCGCTCGAGCGCAGCCGCTGCCTCTCGGTTCCTCTGCTGCAGGCCCGCGTGGCAGGAGGGCACGGCACTCTCCTCTTCAGAACTAAAGAAAACCTCACCATTAGGCGCCATTTGCATCTGCAGGACCGAATGGGCGTGGCAGTGGGAGAAAGCAAGCTGCCAGCAGCCAGCACCTCTACATGTTCAGCTGTCGTGCAGCGAGGTGACTCAGCAGCGCACAAACAAGCTGGAGTCTGTGCGCATGTGTGTAGGGGGAGGTGCATGCACACGCACATACTCACACAGATGCGTTCATACACCTCCTCATACACAAGCAATCACACATACGCACACACACACATACACATACACACACACACAGGTGCACACGCGCATGCACTATATATCTCCCTATAGCTCCTCGATCAGCACGTGCAAGCATCAACGACGCAGCCTCTGCAAGTCATGCTGTCCACCTGTTTGGACATCCCTGCAGGATATGTCTTTGCCTGCCTGGTTGCATACGGTTTAGAAACTTGACTTTTAGCAGATAGCACTGCAATTTGTCCCTAAATTGCTGTCAAGGTGCAATTTCAAAATACTGAACGTCCGAAATCCGTCTGCAGCCGAATTAAACGCCATAAAAACTGCTCCTTGAGCAATATGGATCCCGAAACCGATCTGGGTCAGGTGTCTAGTGCTCTTCAAAGTGAGCTGTCGAGGCAGCTGTCCAAATGTGGCCGATCGCATGGTGGCCGATCGCATGGTGGCCGAGCTCATAGTGGCCGAGCACATAGTGGCCGAGCGAATAGCCACCGACGTCACGTGCATGTTCACGAGTAAACACAAGTAGTATGGACGTCGTGTCCCACGAGTGCTCGTGTTAGCTGGGTGTGCTTATGAGCTGGTGCCTGCTATAACAGACCGACGTCACATGTGCGTTTGGCCTGACAGAATGTACTCTGGAGAAAGCTTTCTCTAAGCACACAGTTTCTTCTGGCAGACATATTTTGGCAGACATCTGTCTATCCGAAACTTAAGCCCCATGGAAAATAAGTCAGGCTTTACGGCCAAACTCCAGAAAAACAATTGCAATTAAAACGGCACATCGCACACGATAAATTCAACATATGAAAACCGTCTGTTCATATTATTCGCATAGTGGAAAGCCTCTAACAATAAACCCGACTGCACTCGTACAAGCTTGCGCCGCTCGTGTGAAAGTCCTATGATTCATTAATCGTTTGCAATAATTATAAGCCTCCGCTTACAGACAGTTGGCGACAGAAGCTTTAGCTCTGCAGGTCCTAGACTGTGGAACTCGCTTCCACAATTCTTACGCAACGACGTCTACTCTCCGACTGCCGACTGTGGCACATCTTTTTCAGCGGTCCTGAGCTGCTACTTCTATGCTACTCACTACCTCAACTGCTCTCCTGACTCTGCTATGCTTCCCACTTTCTCTTTGTTGCATGAGACGAAGTCTGTTGGCTACCGAATGCGTACCGAAAGCCGCTTAGGCTGTGAGTGCGCTATACAAAACTCTCCTGCGTAACACCCACATGGTCTTTACGACTTTGTGGAGTTACTGACGGAGATACATTACATAAGCCAGTTCACAGGTCTGGCTTAACTCAACAAAACCACTATGGCCACCGAAGCAGGTCGATGAGAGTACCACGTGACGAACACGAAGGTCTAATTATTCTAGCAAGCGCTATCCGCCGCGACGACGAAGAAACCGCTGAAGCGATGCATCGGCAGGCAGGGAAGGCGGCGACTCGCCGATCGGTGCAGCTGCTCGCCGATGTGGCCAGCACGCACCAGCGATGCAAAGCAGTCTCCTCAACGACACAGCACCGCACACATGACTGCCGCTCTGCAGCCTTACCAGACGCTGTCATTACAGTGAACAAGAAATTTAGGCGACTGCAACTGTGAGTCTCGCGAGCGAGCGAGAGAGAGAGAGAGAGAGAGAGAGAGTGAGAGAGAGAGAGAGAGAGAGAGAGAGAGAGAGAGAGAGAGAGAGAGAGAGAGAGAGAGAGCGAGCCAACACGAGCATGCCCACACTAGAGAGAGGCACTCTACCTGAGCATCACGTAGGGCACGATCTTGGACACGTACGAACTGAGTGCACTAAATCTGCTGGCAACGTCCTGCATGCCGACGGCGGTCTCCTAAAAAAGAACAGTGAAAAAATTTGGAAAGTTTTCTATTGGCAAAATTGAATTTCTAATATAAGGAATTTGATTTTATTTTAATTTAATTAAAATTTGACAGTTTTTCCATAAACTAGTAGAAACAGAAACATATAAAAAAGAGCATTGGTAAAACGCATGCCGCCGACCGACTGCAGCCGTCCAGTCGGGAGCATGCACCGAGAGGGCGCACGGCTTCCGGGGCGACCAGCGGCGCTAGGCTGGCGAAGCTGCAGCAGCAGCAGCAGCCGACTCGCCCAAGAGACGAGCAGAGCCTGACCGAATGTGCTGGCTCGGGAGCGGAGAGTGCGGCTGCAGCAGCACTCGGAGGGGGCGTGGCAGCAGCAGATGCTGCTGCTGCTGCCAGTGCTCACCAGCATTGTCAGAGAATCGTCGCGGAGCTCCTCGTTGAAGCGCCGGAAGGACTCCTCCAGCGCTCTGGCCGCCTCCGGTCCGCAGCGCAAGTGGGCGCACAGCTGGGTGGCGAGACGGCGAGCGCCATTAGCGGGCACACAGAGAGCAAAGAACATGCAGGAGAGGCTCCTCACAGAGCGAAGAAGCTGCCTGCGTCTCAGACTAGTCTGCCACAAGATTCGAGCTCGGCGTGCGCACGTGCTCACGACAAACACCACTCGGCGCTCGGATAAAGGACGGATTTTTCGCTCGGCCATCGTCGTGCAAGCGACAGCGAGATTCTGCGAGATTCACAAGCGAGCTCGGCTTTCTTCTTGCACAGGCTCCAAACCTTGCAACCTGGCTTGGCCTAGCGGTCAGGTGCTCGCCTTTGACGACCGAGGTCGTGGGTCCAAGGGCACACCACCAGGGATCATCAGCATCTGGATAGAGATCCAGGACTCTGGGGTGGGGGGTGGGGGCACAATGCAAATGAATTATTTATTTCATTCATTCAGATAATAAACAATCATCTGCACGAAATCTTCTTAGTCTTCCTATGCCAGCCACGATATTAACATCCTCTCAAGTCAACCCACTAGGTTGGGCAACATGCATGTACAGCAGCGGCACATCCTACCACTCAATGGATGCCTCTCGGGTTCAGCCTATGGCTAAGACCTGGGCAAGCAGCAGCAGCAGCAGCAGCAGCACTAGCAGCAGCACTAGCAGCAGCACATAGTCTGTTCCCTAGACGTATTTAATCAATTCTCCTCCTCAGTTAAATGCCTGGGAAATATTTATCTGGCTCCTTAGTGTGCTATTAATATGCTTCATCCTTTAACCTGCTGATACCTACATTAAACCCTGTTTGACTCCCACTAACAGAGCTGCTTTGAGCTCGGCCGCTGAGTCACGAGAAACGCCGGCACGATGACACCCATCGCCTTCCACGAGCATGGCAAAAACCATTGGCAACGGCTAAGCAAAGCACCAAGCCTCCTCCCCCTCCCCTCCACGAGTCTCAGCCCCCCCTGTCGGGTGAACGCTGCCTGCGCCAGCCCAAAAGGTTTCCAAAGGTTTCCATAGGTTTCCAAAGGTTTCCAAAAGGTTTCAGGACATCAGAGACCCAGGACATCAGAGACCAGGGCCATTTTGGCCCAACAGCAAGGTGCCCTCGAAACTAGCAGAAATGTCAACAAGTTCGGAATTTCGGAATGTCGGAATTACGGAATGTCGCAATTTCGGAATGTCGTAATTTCGCTCCACTGCAACAGGCAGGGGAGGGGGGACTAGCCAGCCAATGTCTCTGCAGCTGCCCGAGCCTCCTCGTTCTCCTGCTTTGAAGCGGCACGAATGGAGGCAACAGAGACTAACGTGCTACTCTTAAAAAACTCCATCACTTGGAAGAGCCATCGCTTGAAAATCGTCAGCAGGCATGCTCCCGTCCTGGGGCAGGCATTCCGGTTCGATCGCAGTTGGGGAGACGGACGTGCCGCATGCGCAGGCAGCAACGACGAGTAGGACGGGAGGACGCGCGTGGCGCACAGCAGCAGCAGCAGCAGCACGGCTACCGCTTCTACATTGCGCCGCTGCCAGTGACACGCGCGCACTGCATGCCTGCATGGGCGCGTGTCAATGCTGCTGCGTCTCCGCGAGCCTCGCTCTCGCACTCACCTTTCGGCTGACTTCGCTCGGCGGCTCGGACGGCGCGACTGGATAGGTGGCGAGCCGCTGCGCGAGGTAGACGAAAGCGTCGCCCAGGCCGCGGGCGACCTCGCGCACGGCGGCGTGGAACAGCTGCAGATGCTCTCGTGTGCGCTGCTGGAAGCGGCGGTCGTGCGTCGGCACGTTGAGCGCGTTGAGATTGCGCGACCCTGCGCATAGAAGGTGTCGACGGATGAGAGCTCGCAGCAGCAGCAGCAGCAGGCTTTCGCCGGCGTGGCCCAGCGTCCTTCCGCCAGGCACCGCCAGCTTCCGCTGCGGTGCCACAGGAGCAGCAGCGGCGGCGGCTGAGGAGCGCCTGGCGTGCCTAGGCATGCCTGGCGCTCCTCCTAAGCACGCTTACTGGTATCGTTGAAGGTGATCTTCTCGCGGATGGTTTTGCTCGCCTCGGCCAGCTTGGTGCCAATGTCGCTTTCAATCTCGGTAGCCCTATGCTCACTGGAATGGCAAAGCAAGCCAAACGGCACTCGTGCGCGCGCGTGTCACTCGCACAAACAGTCACGTGACACTAGCACTGCCGCACGCACCAAGCGGCAGCCGCGGATTCACCCCAGCGACACAAGAAGGTGGATATTAATTAAGAGATTCCCGCTTTGCTTTTGAGGCTCCTTGCAGGCAGCGGACGTCCATGCATCGCCAAAGTGAGCAGCGACAGAACCCACTGCTTTGTGAGGAGAGCGTGCAGCAAGCCAGGGTCACGCCTTCCTCATTCAACCCAGGCTAGCAAGCATGGCCGAGCTTCGGCTGAGCTGCCGCGGTCTTGATACTAAGGAATGCGCAGTGATCACGTGAGATCGAGCACGAGAAACTAGTAGCTGAAGCACGATAGTTGAAGCTCCTTTCGACAAGCAATCAAGTTTATAAACATGAGAGCGTTTGCTTCTCAAGACCAACAACATGAGTAAATACCTAAATCCTTATTTATTAACACGGGGTGGCAAGGATCGAGTATCGTTCTTACTTGAGCTGGGTGATCATACGAGCATTTTCAAAGAAAGGAAAACCCGATTCCTTATCGATTGTGACGGGGAGCAGCCACTCCTTGCCTCCGATTCCTTATCGATTGTGACTGGGAGCAGCCACTCCTTGCCTCCAGATAGCTTGCGCACTGAGTCTGAGGCACTGCCGTTGGCTAGGCAGGCCCATGATGTTGCCCTAGACGGCTAAGCCCGTCGCCTTATTTGATGTCAGCTTAAGGCTACGGAAACTGCACACATGCTTGCATGCATGCACGCAGGCACGCACTTGCGCATGCCTGGCGGCAACGGTAAACCGTGGCAGTGCATAGAACTGAACTGAAGAAACAAGCAACCGACGAAAGTCGGTCCACAAGCTGATTGTCATAAAAACCTAAGAATTTGACCAAAAAAAAACCTTGGCAGATAATCTGCAGGGCTCCTTCACCATCGAGTTCTAGTTTTCCAAGCAAGACCACGGAAGCAGTGACTGAGCAGTGACTGAGCTTAGGGTCAGGACTTGACCAGGCGAGATAGCCTTGTCTCAGAAAAGAACAATTCTGACGTGAATAAACACTCCCAGCCACTGCAGCACCAACCAATGAATGCTCCGAACAGTCCTTTAAAAGCAAATTGAACGTTGGCTCATGAGGAATCAGGAAGCAGCAGCAGCAGAGTGATGCAACACAGTATAGCGATGAGCCTCCGAGCGCGCACTTCTCCACTGTGGTGTTCCTACA
>WPIO01000096.1:765000-845000 GCA_009760855.2 Cristatella mucedo | reverse complement strand
ACTAGAAGCCCGTTGTTGCAAAGGCCGGAAGACACGTGAGTAGAGTAATGTTTTTTGCCAATGCCATTTTGGGAAAATGCTCGAGTCACCGGATCACGTGTCACCGGATCACGTGTCACCGGATCACGTGTCGCCGGACCACGTGTCACCGGATCACGTGTCACCGGATCACGTGTCACCGGACCACGTGTCACCGGATCACGTGTCACCGGATCACGTGTCACCGGACCACGCGTCACCGGACCACGCGTCACCGGACCACGCGTCACCGGATCACGCGTCACCGGATCACGCGTCACCGGATCACGCGTCACCGGATCACGCGTCACCGGATCACGTGCTCGGTCCTGTGGAGGGCACTCACACACCCAATCAAGCAGCAGCTAATCGACTTCAACGCTCTGTCACTTACGTTTAGGTCCATTCATTCTCTGGCTCTCTGGCCTGCCTTTCACAACTACTCCCCCAGTCAGGCTAGGCATACCACCTGCTTTTCTGACTGAGATCATGTAGCATTATTTATAGGAACCTAAAAAGCTTTAGAAATCCTGCCTTTGTTCAAATGCTCACAAAGCCTGTAACTCACTCCCAACTAACGTCACGACCCTCATCCCGAAATAATGACATTTAAAAAGAAGCTAAAAACGCACCTGTTCCTCGTGGCATTTGCTCGATCCACGTGAAATGTCCTTAGCATACTTGTGGGTGCTGACACTATGCACGCAATCACTAACCAGTTGACATGCTTCCTTTACAGCACATGTAAAGTACCGAGTAAGAGAATTAGTTCTCTGATGGTGCAACACAATTGCATTAATGTAATCATTTCGTTGCAGCATTTTCGGTTCTTTTGTCCTACATCGGCCTTACAAGACCAGCAGGATAGCAGAGTGTGTACGAGTAGGCAAGTACTTTAAGTGTTGTTTCCTGTGACATGTAATACTGTATGTAACCATTCTAACGCACATGATAAATACATGAACTGTGCATTGACAGTGTCACAGCACCAGGTTATCGAACTCAGTGCTGCGGAGTTGGGGGCCCTGGCGCGTGTGTGGTTCGGCAGCCGATTATAATAATAATAATAATAATAATAATAATAATGCACTTGATAAAGCGCCCTCAGAGAACTCAATCTCTTTCTAGGCGCTTTACATTTGCTGCAAAGGCCAATGCAATTGAATGGTGAGTAATATCATGCTTGATAAACAACATGAATAACATGGTTAGGGGTGACATGCACAGGGTCAGCATGCAAATGCGGTTAGTGGCAGCATGCACAGTGTCAGCACCCATAAGCACATGAAGGACAAATCACAGGGACCCACTAAATGCTGTCCTAAATAGATTGCAAGCTATTTCTTCACTTTACACAGAGTAATTGTACCGATACAGAGCTTTGGGTTCTACCTGTATTAAACTCTTTCGATTGGAAGATCAATGCACTGTAAAGAGAGGTTGCCGATCTTAAAATAGCTCACATGCAATCCGAGGGGCTCCTCATAATGGCAAGGGTATCTGTCCACGGCAGAAGACAGCACGGCCGACGAGGCCTTCCCATTGGTCTACAGGGCAGACCGTGAAGGAGAGGCACCGGAAACACGTGCTCTCAATAGCTGCTATGCACCCGAGGCAGTCACTAAGCACCCCCCTCCTCACGGGCCGCTCACTGGGAGCCGGAGCGAGTTGGGAGCTGCCAAAGCCCGTGCTCAACGTTGCTGTGGCAACGAGGCCTAGAGTACCCATCTCTGAGAATAATAGCACAGCGAAAATAACTCTTACAATCTTACAATAAAATGTAGGGCTAATACACTCCATGTTTTAAAGTTGCCATTGGCAGATACAAGAAACACTAACCCTTACAAGCACTTACCTGCATGTTACGTGGGCAACTAAGTAAATAATTATGTGTAAACATTATGGGGGAGCACATGGAGACCGCACAGAATAAAAGTGTTCCAGTTATCCACGCAGCAGTCAGGGCAGAAAGGGAGATCTGATAGACTAAATATGGTGGCACTGTCGCCTAAAGCGCCAATGGAAAGAGATTGAGGCCTGTCTACATGTTTTTCATCCCTATGGTCACTCCCGGCCTCTCCCAAGACAAGGTTGTAACCACGCCTCACTTGTATTTCAGCCATCGTCCACCAAAGTCGTATACCCATATAGTTCGTATAAGGTCAGGGTCAGGGGCAGGCACTCACAGCACGCTCACGAGTTCATGAGCCGGTCTCACGAATGGCTAGGGCAAGCGGAAGTAACGGAAGCAACTGGAAGCTTCCAGAGCGGGAGTGATTCAGCATGCATGCCACAATGTACACAGGTGCCGTCGTTCAGCGCTAGCAGAGGGCAGGAAGGCCCTGCACGGCGGTGTCCCCTGCGACCGCAGTACACACCGCTGCCTAATCGGTCGGGCCTCGGCATACAGCGAGCCGGCCTCACAGACCCCCACAGCGAAGCCCACCGGAAGCAGTCGCACCGATCTCTGGCCAGGCACCGGTGCAACACGGGCATGATAAAAACTGTTCATTACACGTACCGATAAAAAACATTAGCAAAGCGAAATAACAGTTGAATCTCTTTCGGGTACTGCACACGCGGCATGAAACTGACCCTTACCAGCCCTGACCAGCTGCTGTACACAGCAGCTCACGAGCTTTGGGCACATACACACACGCACGCACGCGCACGCACACGCACACACCCCGGGGAGCCACGGTGACCTTTACCTTCTTCTTCCCACTGGTAGCCATCTTGTCCAGCTCATCTTGAAGCACGGTGATGCGCTTGGACAGCTGCTGGTTGCGGAAAGTGAGGCTCTCTATTTCCTGCTCGTGACGCCTGAGGCTCTGCTCCTTCTCCAGGATCGCTTCCTGCAATGGCCACGAGCTCGAGGGCGGTGGCAAAGCGGCACGGTGCAGGGCGGGTCGATATAAATGATAATAATAATTTTTCAGAATAATGAAAAATGTGTACATCGACCTGGAAGAAACAAACCTCTCTGCGAGCACATTGCATGCGCTGGAAGGGAAGCTCGTCAATTGATTGGTGACAATTGGGCAGCGCCGACTACGCACCAACGAGTCATGATAATGCACCGGTCAGCGAAGTGGAGCGCAGCCTCGAAGTGGCGCAGCCAGCGCGAGTGAGCAGGCAGGGGGGGAGAAGACAGGGGCGGGTTCACGGGGTCAGCAGGCGGGCAGGCCGGAAGGCATGTATGCAGCACGCGTCAGCCAGTGGCCCAGCGAAGCGTGTGCGCGATAAATGCAGATGTGTGCACTTGAAATGGCTGACACACTACTTTGAAGTATACAAATTTTAACAAAATACTAGCTGATCTTCCACTGCGAGGTTAGGCTGTCAACCAAGTTGTGCCCGATCATTTTTGGAGGGCTCAGAAGTGCTACTAGTTATGGGCAAACCTAGTGTTATTCAGAAATTGGAAAGGCTGACTTTCAAAATGGGCTCTGCCAGCATATCTCCAGTTGCATCAGCTCGAAATCTAGGTGTCGTATTCCAAAGCGACCTCTCGTTAGACGACCACATCAGCTCCACAGTCAAATCAGCCTATTTTCAGCTTCATAACATTGCTAAAATTAGGGCTTGTTTAGATAAGGATACCACGTCCACATTGGTCCATGCATTCGTGACATCTCGTCTCGACTTCTGCAACTCACTGCTTACTGGCCTACCAGCATGTGCGATCAGGCGATTGCAGCTGGTGCAAAACTCTGCAGCTAGGCTTGTCTGTCGTGAGCGTCGCAGTTGCCACATTACTCCACTTCTCGCCGACCTGCACTGGTTACCAGTCAAGCAACGGATTGACTTCAAGGTTTTGTCGCTCACTTTTAGGTCTCTTCATTCTATGGCTCCAGCCTATCTTTCAGATATACTACCCCATCAGGCAAAGCATCGTACCACTCGCTTTTCGGAATCCAACAGTCTAGAAATACCTCGTACAAACCTTAAATTCTTTGGAGACCGTGCATTTAGCTCGTATGCTCCCACAGCCTGGAACTCCCTCCCGACCTGCATCAGAACATCCCCTGACCTGACCACATTTAAAAAGAATTTAAAAACACACCTATTTAGGACAGCATTTAGTGGGTCCCTGTGATTCGTCCTTCGTGTGGTTATGCGTGCTGACACTGTGCATGCTGAGAGTGTGCATGTCACCCCTAACCATGTTATTAATTTTGCTTGTTCATCAAGCATGATTTTACTCACCATTCAATTGCATTTCCCTTTGCAGCAAATTTAAAGCGCCTAGAGAGAGATTGAGTTCTCTGAGGGCGCTTTATCAAGTGCAATATTATTATTATTATTATTATTATATAGAAATCGAAGCACAAGCCGATACACTAGTAAAAAATGGACACTCCCTCGGCATAGAAGAATAAGCAAATCTATCCTTCTCACCCAGAATGCCCCAGGATGCCATCCCTCCATGCCAGCCTCTATGCCAAGTGCGCCTAGAACGAGATATAGCAAGGCAAGCACCGATAGAGAACTGAACCTCGATGGCGATTTACATGAGCTGGCATGGAGGAATATTCGCTGGGTGGAAGTGGGTGGGACACTTCAACCAATCCTCACACGAGCGCATTTACCCTTTGACCCCTTGACAGTCGAGCTCCATCATGCTGATAGCTGACTCTATTGTGATGTGGCATCTTTGAATAAATTCCGGCAGCCGGACCGAGCAAATTATATAGTTGCACACTGAAAATACAGACCTCTTTATCGCCAGCATAAGTTTTGGCTAGAGCACTTGGGAACAAGCACCTGCACGGGCACCGGCAGCCCAACCAACACAGTCCACGTCGACCGTAGGTTTACTTAACTTACAACTGCTGTGCAACTAAGTCGTGGCCACGTTTCTGTTGCTGCTTCCATTTCACTCTGCAGTGGCCACGACTCGCATCCACCCCCTCTCCTGGACGCTGTGCAGGAAGTCTGCTTAGGCCTGTTTGGGAGCCAAATCGCGACACCTAGGGAAACCCCATCGACGTCACGTGCCGGCTCACGACGGCTCGTGCACAACAATGCGAGCCATGAGATTGCTAGAGCTCGCAAGCCGATACTAAAGAGCAGGTCACTAGAGAGGAAGGAAGACAATGCTCGAAGCACTGCCTGCGCCAGCAGACAGTGACAAAAACTGCACAGAAACTTGCAGCACCCTAAGAGTACTACACCTCTTTACAGGCACCTGGTGCATTTTGGGGATGGAAGCATGTAGGCTGGTCAGTAGCACGAATTGCAGCATGCCTTATCATGCAATTGATGATTGTCACAGATTGAGCAACGTCTGTGATTAGGCAAATAGATTTTAGCTTCTTTTATATGCTGTCAAGTCATGGATGACGTCAGTCGGAATTGCTTTCCATGTTCTGCGTGCATACAAACTGTTAGGGTTGACAGCAGCAAGGAGCAGCAGGGAGCAGCAAGGAGCAGCAGGGAGCAGCAAGGAGCAGCAGGGAGCAGCAAGGAGCAGTAAGTAGCAGCAAGGAGCAGCAGCAGCAAGGAGCAGCAAGGAGCAGCAGCAAGGAGCAGCAAGGAGCAGCAGGGAGCAGCAAGGAGCAGCAGCAAGGAGCAGCAAGGAGCAGCAGCAAGGAGCAGCAAGGAGCAGCAGGGAGCAGCAAGGAGCAGCAGGGAGCAGCAAGGAGCAGCAGGGAGCAGCAAGGAGCAGTAAGTAGCAGCAAGGAGCAGCAGGGAGCAGCAAGGAGCAGTAAGTAGCAGCAAGGAGCAGCAGCAGCAAGGAGCAGCAAGGAGCAGCAGCAAGGAGCAGCAAGGAGCAGCAAGGAGCAGCAGGGAGCAGCAAGGAGCAGCAGCAAGGAGCAGCAAGGAGCAGCAGGGAGCAGCAAGGAGCAGTAAGTAGCAGCAAGGAGCAGCAGGGAGCAGCAAGGAGCAGTAAGTAGCAGCAAGGAGCAGCAGCAGCAAGGAGCAGCAAGGAGCAGCAGCAAGGAGCAGCAAGGAGCAGCAAGGAGCAGCAGGGAGCAGCAAGGAGCAGCAGCAAGGAGCAGCAAGGAGCAGCAGCAAGGAGCAGCAAGGAGCAGTAAGTAGCAGCAAGGAGCAGCAGCAAGGAGCAGCAAGGAGCAGCAGCAAGGAGCAGCAAGGAGCAGCAGCAAGGAGCAGCAAGGAGCAGTAAGTAGCAGCAAGGAGCAGCAGGGAGCAGCAAGGAGCAGCAGGGAGCAGCAAGGAGCAGCAGCAAGGAGCAGCAAGGAGCAGCAGCAAGGAGCAGCAAGGAGCAGCAGGGAGCAGCAAGGAGCAGCAGCAAGGAGCAGCAAGGAGCAGCAGCAAGGAGCAGCAAGGAGCAGCAGGGAGCAGCAAGAAGCAGCAGGGAGCAGCAAGGAGCAGTAAGTAGCAGCAAGGAGCAACAAGGAGCAGCAAGGAGCAGTAAGGAGCAGCAGCAAGGAGCAACAAGGAGCAGCAGCAAGGAGCAGCAGGTAGTCGCCTAGTCAGCTCGTACCTTGAGCTGAGCTTCCTTGGCTTGTTCATCTATTACAGCCTTTTTCAGCACCGGTATTTGCGACTTGAGCTACAGGCAACGAGAAGCAACGAACGAACGAACGTAGAGATAAAAAGGCCTGAAAGCAGTCGGCACGGCAAGCTGAACTGCACCACAGAGCCAACACGGCAGTCTATCCAACCCGAACAAGCAGCACTCCCGGTGGTCACACACACCATTCTGCAGGACATGCCATACGTACGACAACGAGAATAAGATGACATAAAGCAGTGCCACTAAAATTCTGCCAACATATGAAAACGCAAGCAAAGCATGCTTGTTTCTCGGTCCTCAATGGAAGGCACAGCTGGCTACCACTTTGCCAATTCTCGCTACCACTCACATCTGAAGAGTGGACGTCGATTTTTTGCATCAAACTTGCAACTTATTAAAAAATGGCAATGGTCAGACCGTAATTCTTATCTTTTGATAATTTGCTACTAGCGACTGAGTCTTTGCAAATCGGCACAGGCAAGAGGCAAACCACGAAAAGGGAAAGGCGACAGCAAAGCGCTACCTAGCGCTAGCATACTTCTTTCAACGACTCCCAACGCCGAGACCACTTGCTTGAACACGGAAAGTGCAGACAACAAAATAGCGCGAGTGCCAGAATGAGTGCAGACTGACGTCGGAGCCAGGATTTCTATCCGGAAGGAGGACAGGACAGGCAAAATTTGTGTGTGCAGGACACAGGCGAGAGCTGGCGAGATTTGCATGCAGGCCGAGCTGGACCTGCATGCAATTAGTGAGAAACTATGGAGCAAAATGAGACTGAGATTGATTCGACTGATTCGACACGAACTCGGCAGTTGCACACCGAGTCGAATTAAGAGAGAATTTCCTAGTTGGTGACAGCAGGGGGTGGGCGGCGTAGGAATAGGGGGCGGCACCCACGTCGATACCTTGCTGCATGTAGGTGATGGGGGCGTGCGAATGCAAGAGCCCTGGCTCGGCGGTTGCATGGGTGGGCATGCCGGCGCGCATACGTGAGCACACGTGCACACGCATCCGCTTGCATACGCTCGCATGCCATCTAGCTCGAGTGGGTTCTTGTGCCGCAGGCGCAGTCACTCGAGTGCACCGTCACGACCAGGACAAAGTCCAGCGATATCACGTGCCAGCTGTGCAAACTGGCTGCAGGTAGATACGAATGCATCATGAGCATCTTGAGCCCATTGTACCTTAGGAAGCGATACAGTGTGTGCGCAACATTCAGTAGCTGGGCCCTGGACAGCTTCTGGAAAAAAGGCAACACGCAAACTGCGCTAGTTAAACACATCGAGAGGCATTCGACGGAGCGCGAGCAGCGCCCCCTACCCACACAGCCCCTGGGCCAAGTCCCCCCCCCGGTAGCCGTGTGCCGAGGCAGTAGCAGCACGTGGAGCCGTGCAAGGAACAGAAAAAAATCACAGGCAACAGCTTCGAACCTGACACCGAGCGCGCTAGAATATGGCCGGTCACGATGTGAGGGAACGTGACTCCTGCACCTTGTGAGGCACTGGCCCTGACCCTTGCTGGCCTGGCCCAGAGACATGACTTCTGCTGCCAGTGCTGTTGCCTTGCTGGCCTGGCCCGGAGACCGACCGGTACGAGGGCTCAGACTGCCTAAACAGCAGCTGCAGACTCTCGAGCCGTGGAGGGCAGCCGATGACTCGGCAGATGACTGGTCAGTCCTGCCCAAGTCCATGCATTGGCAGCATGTGTGGGGACATCCATCTACCACAAACTTCGGCCAGCTCTTGGGCAGGTTCAGAACGAACAATGGCCCGACAGTTCGAAAAACAATGCATGCATGCATGGACTAGAAGGACTGCCGAAGGATTGCAACTGGAGTGGAAGGCTAGATCCCTCGAGGCCGGTAGCTGTCTAGTGTGTGTGAGTGAACTGGGCTTGGCCGGCCCGGTTTGGAATAAAGTGCTTGGTGACGGAGCCAGCAGACTTGTTGCTCGGTCGCCCTATCCAGCCTGATGTCAGGTCGTTCGGATGGAAGCACACACGTATTGCCAGGTGTGACATCCAGTCCTAGGTATAGCAGGATACCTGCAGACACACCGGCCAGCAGCTCACACAATAATGGTGATGCTGCATTAATCATGTAAGACCTGCGGTTGGCCCTATGCTGGGTAGCCTTTGTATGGTGCTTGCACTTGGTCCTGAGATTCCAGTCCTCCTGTAGGCACTCCTTAATTATCAATCAGATGGGAGCCGATAACCGCCACTGCACGGTTGCAGCTATAGAACTTCGAGTCGACAGATCTTCAGTTTCCCTGCAGTGCCAAGTGATGAAGGCTTCTAATTAGCTCTGATTCAGTACTTTATCAGCAGTCGTCCAGTTTCACAAGGAAGTGAGTCCCTACAGGCAGCCTTCTCTTTGTCAGCAGGCTAGCTGTGCAGCACTCAGAGCATGATTCCTCAGAGCAGGCCTCCAACTGCCTGCCAAGCAGGTTTTGCAAGTTGGCTGCAGTTGCCCGTGCAGCCGAGCACCGCTCGAGTCCTATTGCAAGTGCCGGAGCAATGGCACCACGGCCATCGGTGAAGCCAGCCAGCTGAGGACAAGCGCTAGAGACGTCCCTCGCCCACTCCCCCCCCCCCAGGTGCAGCCCACAGCCTAGTCACACTAGATTGCCTAGCCTAGCAGGCCTAGTGCTGACCTCTAGCGGTGGAACAAGCCGCTGGCAGTCGGCAAGTGCAGGCTCGGCCACCCGACGCATTCTGCAACAGCGTCACCGGCAAAAGACGCGGAGCCACAAGCCGGATGCATTCGATGCATGACACCACGTGCTCGAGGAGCACTGCTGCTCACTCGGCGAGGCACGCTGCCCACGGCGACTGCAGGCGGAGCAGCCCACGCTGCCGCGCGGCGACCCACAGGCGACGGTGGCGACCCACAGGCGACGGTGGCGACCCACAGGCGACGGTGGCGACCCACAGGCGACGGTGGCGACCCACAGGCGACGGTGGCTACCCACAGACGACGGTGGCGCCACCGAAGCGCAGGCCGAAGCGCAGCGCCCCAGGTGCTGGCGGCCGGCCTGCCTGAGCTCAGCTCGAAGGCGCGCAAACCACGGCTGACCGGCACCGGAGCTGCAGCTGGAGACCAGGTGAGACCACGTGGCACTAAGGCTGGTACTAAAAGGCGATCCTGTCTGAGGAAGTCGTGGCCTGCACCAAGAGCAGCTGCCGACGAGGAAAAGTAGGTCGTCTTCATCGTCTCCTTCCTCTTTCGTCAAACGAAACGAAACGAGAAAAGCGACCAGTGCCAAGTTCAACAGGCAGCAGTTAGCTGAGGTGACTATCGTAGCTCCCTCCGTCCCTCCGTCCTCCCAGTCGCAGCCTAGGCGCCTAGCGTAGGCGTATCGTAGCCATCGTAGCCTACGTGAGAAAAGTGCCCGTTCATCACTGCCCACATTCTCACAAACCCACGGCCTCGCGACCCACGTCGTGGGTTTGAAGCCTCAGGTGGCAATCCTTTGCCTCCAGCTGCAAGCGCGATGCATACTTCCAACGTTTCTTCTTACCAAAGTATAAATGCTGCAGCTGAATTGACCGACCTTCACTTTTTGCTATATCTATTTTGGCCTAGACAGCAGAATGCATTCCCACAACTCTTAGGCAGCGACAGCGACTCTCCTGCTGTAGACTATCGCAAATCCTTTGCAGTCATCCCAAGCTACTATTTCCACGCTACTCACTTCCTCGACTGCCCTCCTGACTAAGCTACGTTTTCCAATTTCTATTTCTTTCGTGACACGTTGTCTTTTGGCTACCGCAAGAAGGAAGCGGACAGAATTCTGCTTAGGCTTTCTCTGAACCGTAGAAGGCTCTCCAGCATAACAGCCACTCGGTCGTTGTCGCTTTGTAGAGTAACAGACGTAGATACGTTGCATTACAATAGAGGGCCGCCTCCCCTTGCTGCTAATGCTGATGCTATTGAAAACATGAGCCAGAAAGCTAGAGCTAGGACAGGCGTGCTTGGAGGCCGACGACCACATTGAAAGAGCACTGTATTCTACTACGACGTCCAACTATCTCCCCCCTGCTCTTGACCTGGACAGGACGAGCCTGGTGCCATCGAGCGTTTGACTGCCTTCGGGCAGGTGCTACTTTCAATGGCCACCGAGCGCCAACGTACGCGAACAGCGCATTTAAAGCTGATAAAAAATACTAGCTGATTTAACAGCCTCTTTTAGAATAGCTGCAGAATAGCCCTAAAGGCTATCACCACCACTGCAATCGACGATACAGGATCGCCCACCGCAAGATTCGAGCCCACGACCTCGGGGCCGATGTCGTGAAGAGTGACCAAGTTATCTAGTGCGCCACCACTACTAGGCATCGTTTGTGCGAAAAGTTTGGAGTCTGGAAGCAAAACTTGTCTCCAGGCACCGACACCGATACTGAGCGTGGCAACAGACATTTGAAAGCAATCGGCTGAGCTGCTCGGAAGAGTTTCACTAAGCAGCTCGCGTCACAAGCACGAGGCTGCCTCCGGGCAGCTAACCAGTGGACGTGACCACTACTGCAAGGTCAGGGGCACTAGCGGCACAGACTAGCGGCGAGTGTGATACGCCTGCACAGCACCTCGTCCCAATGTCAGCACGCGCCGCGGAGCAGACTGCGGTCAGCATTAAAGAGATGACGCGCGGCGCCTGCACGAGTCTAAGGATCTCGTGCCGATCTCGCAGTACGGCTGCCGGTGCTGCCGAGGTTCGCGGCGACGGCGTCAGACATCGGAAACGCCTAGCGCATTGGCCTGCGCATTACTATTGTGTGCGCTTCCATTCTACCACTACTTCGAGCGTTCTGCAATCGGATCTGGACGCACGATTCCACACAGCAAACGGTGCACACTCAAGTTTAATTTCTTCTTTCCGGCAGGCAGGCGCGGCGACGGGTTCCGGATCTTTGCCAGCAGAGAACGCTCGAATCTGATCTGCTCGACTCTGATGTGGTGGGCCCATGTCTCCTCTCTTTTGCCATTTCTTTGAGGCAGGAACGGCTAACTGCGGCTCGTTCAGCCACCGCGAGGCGGCAGCCGCAGCGGTCCGAGCGAATAGGGAGGGGAGGCGTATCCGGGCGGCCGC
This sequence comes from Cristatella mucedo, assembly GCA_009760855.2. Taxonomy (NCBI): domain Eukaryota; kingdom Metazoa; phylum Bryozoa; class Phylactolaemata; family Cristatellidae; genus Cristatella; species Cristatella mucedo. The sequence continues at coordinate 833,408 of WPIO01000096.1, read as the reverse complement.
CGAGCCGCCGAGCGGAGCGGCGCGACGTGCGCGCGCGCTGCGCGGCTCCGCGTCGCGCAACGACGAGGAGCGCTCTTCTTACCTTAGCATACTCGGTGGCGAGGATCTGATACTTTCCGTGCAAGTCCGCCATACACGAAAAATCGGCGAAACCGGATGTAAAGTCAGCAAGCCTCCACGCCCGACAGGCTGACAGCGCATCCACTTATTTTCTGCCGCTCATCAACAACGTCCGTCACGTGGTCCGGCACCGGGGGCTCGCGACCTAGCTGCTTCCGCTGCGGCGCTTGAGTCGCTACCGTCGCGCTCGGATATGCTACGGTCGTCCGAGCGTCGGCCGTAGCTAATCTTACACAGAGGCCTGTAGCGCTCGAGCACTTTAGGGTCCCGCTGACACTGTCGCAACCGTCGCCTCAGCGATGCTACTGCGGGCCGCGTCGGCGCTCCGCTCGCTGTGCCGCAGCGGCTGCTCAGGCGGTGTCGCCGTCGCCGCCGCAGCAGGCGCTCGCGCGAGAACTGGCTACCAGGCCATTCAAAGAGGCTACGTTAAACTTCCGCCGAAGCCGACGCAAGGCGCGACTTCCGCGCGCGATCGAGCGGCCGCGACTGACGACCGCGCTGCGCACAATGTCACCACTGACGTGCTGCTGTTCTCCTACAGCAAGCCGCGACTGTTCGCCGCGATGAAGTGCTTCGGAGCTGTCGCGCTCGCGGCGTGCGTGTACATGGCCGAGACGTGCTACTCGACGCTGCGCGACCTGGGCAAAGCGTCCGAGCGGCGATCGAAATCCCAGGCTTCCGTGCTTCCGTCCGCGATTCCTGAAAATCTTCGCTGGTGGGAGAAGATCAACCTCGGTCAAGACATTATTCGCACCGGCCTGGCGGTTATACTCGTGGGCGCCGGTAAGCGGCGCGTCGGTGCTCGGAGCAACCGCCCTTTCGCACTCGTGGTTTCTGTCGTCCTAGTTGCAGCCTCGGCTCTCTTTCTCTCTCTCTCTCTCTTTCTCTCTTTGGGTTTTCAGCCGCGCACTTACGTAATGCTAACGATGAGATATTTCTATGGCGCCCTAATTCTTGGCGCTTTACATGAGCAGGAAAGGAAGCGTGTCAGTGCGGTTAGTGGTAGCATGCATGCTGCTAGCACCCAGATGCACGCGAAGGAGAATTCACAAGGCTTCGGCAAATGGTTTGAGTAGCAGGTGCATTTTTAACTTTTTACTTAAATGTCGTCAAGTGAGAGGGTGGCGCAACGTTGACGGTGGTTAACTGCACAGCTTAACGAGTTGAGTCAGACGAGAGCATGGTACAATGTGAATCCTTGTAAGAAAGTATTGCAGATTTGTAGACCGGAGCAAGACAATGACAGGATCTTACAGTGAGTTGCAGAACGTGGAACTTGAATGAGGAGCCATTGCAGGTCGTTGAGCCAGTGTACTGTGGCAGTTGTGATGGTTACGAAAGACAGGTCCAGCTGTATAGTTTCGCATTTATTTCAAGCATCCAGTTACTCTGTGGGGAAAATCTTCGAGTAGGGAGTTGCACAAGTCTAGATGGGATGTCGCACAACAAATATTAGCTGATTTAACAGCCTCTTTTGTATGGCTGTAGAAGAGCTTTAAAAGCTACCACTAATGCCTTGCAGTTGGCAATGAAGGATCGCTCACTGAAAGATTCGAACCCTCGACCTCGGTTATAAAAGTGAGCACCTTACCCCCTGGGCCATCACGGCCAATCAAATGCACGGGCCAGCCTGATAGCCGGTGTCCTTGTCTAAGCAGGCCCAATTTTTTGCGATGCTACATGGCCGAAAGTAGACATGACAAGAGCTGATGCACCACAGGACACCCGCAGTGCACCACAGGACACCCAGAGTTCACCACAGGACACCCAGAGTGCATGCACATGCTGCAGTAGATATGCTGACCGAGCCCATTTTGAGGGTTTGGCTTTCCCATGCCATAGTAACTCTAGGTTTGATCATAACTACTAGTTAGTTGGTTTGATCGTAATTTACTTTGAGAACGTTGGCTGTCATCCAAGTGCGAATGTTGGCAATGGACCCTGCAACTGCATTACGGGAGTTGTGCATGGTCGAAATCTTGGAGGTCTCAAAGCAATGGTAAAAATGTTTTTTGTCTGAATAAAAATTGCTCGGTGCTGACTGACGTGTGGATGCTGACTCGCAATAATTTAGATTTATTAACTCCAGAACCTGAGTGAAACCTGCTTGCTAGGTTTTGAAGTTTTTATATAGTAGTTTGGTTGGTCTGCAACTAGTTGCTCTGGTGTCTGATAGGTTTTGTTGCTCACTTTTAGGTCTCTCCATTCTTTGGCTCCAGCCTACCTATCAGATCTAGCCCCCACCAGGCCAAGCATTGCACCACCCGGTTTTCGGAATCTAACTGTTTACCTATACCTCGTACAAACCTCAAATCCTTTGGAGACCGTGCATCTAGTTCGTATGCTCCCAAAGCCCGAAACTCACTTCCGACTTGCGTCGCGACATCCCCTGACTTGACCACATTTAAAAAGAACTTGAAAAGCACCTATTTGGGACAGCATTTAGTGGGTCCCTGTGATTCGTTCTTTATGTGTACCATACGTGCTGACACTGTGCATGCTGCCACTAACCACATTTGCATGCTGACCCTGTGCATGTCACCCCTAACCATGTTATTCGTATTGTTTATAAAGCAAGACACCACTCACCATTCAACCGTTGGTTCCTTTGCAGCAAATGTAAAGTGCCCAGAAAGAGATTGAGTTTTCTGGGGGCACATTATCAAGTGCACTATTATTATCAGGTATAGGAAAAGCTGTTAGAAGACTGTGCCGAAGTGGCCTACTGTACAGAGACTAATCGCTATTTTCTCAAGTTCTTGTGTCGACCTCTTATTGGCCTAACGACAGCCTATTTAAGGGTGCTGGGGCACTATCTTAGGCTAAGTGCATATTTATCATGCTGATTGTGCCAGACAACAGCAAATATAGCTAGAATCTCAGAAGGATTACAGGACATATGGGTTCCATAGGGCAAGTAGCCATCTTTGACTTAGAGATCAATCGAGATGAGGTCACTAGTGGCAGACAGGAAGGTGGAAGCTGAGGTCTAGGAAAGAACGAAGGGTGATTAGCCCAGGATTGACTCGCCGATCTTATCAATCTAGCTGGCGAGTGAGATAGAGAAACGGTCTGCTTGATCACCACAAGAATCACTAGGTAAGATGCTGACCTACCTGTGAATAGTAAAAGAGATGTTTGACTTAAATGCATTAATCGATGGACATCCAGTCTGATCTTTTGTTTGATATCTCAAGCTAAGTGGTCCTTGCTAGTTCAGTGTCTGCAGTACATCGTAGGCTATCTGGTCTAGGAGGGCCTACGATGTACTGAGACAACTGAGGAGCAAATCAGCACTCAGCACAATGTGCTGAGACAACAGAGGAGCAAACTTTAAAGTTGTTTTCGTATGGTAGAATTCGACCAGTGAGGTCGAACTGTGGATTGAGCAGAACGGGTAGGGAAGATACAATGTGTGTGTACAGAATCTGTGTCAAGGGCTGAAAGGTTTTGTGATTCGCAGAGGATCTTGGCTACCAAGGGGACACCGACTCCAGACTGAATGAGATCTGCATATGGCTAGCTTTGCAGAGTTTGATAATAGTATCAGCTGGCAATGTACAATAGCCGATAATGTGTAATTGAGTGCTGTGAGTTCTTTCTTGATGCACACGAGTCTCTAGAGAAAATGAGTCGTGTCATCTACAGAATTCGATGCATAAGTGGTTAGTGGGGCATCGAAATCGCCCCGTAAAATAGCGGGATGCTTTCAGCACAGGTACATCGGATTGTTTTGAATATCCATGTATCTCATGGCATTCAATAGCAACTCGTTTAAGCAGTCTTAATATCTCGTGCTGATGCCGACTTGACGAAATTGCCTTATCGCACAGCTAACCATGTGGCAAGTGCTTGCAATGCCTAGCGTAGCTGATCTCTTTTGTTCGTATGAGAACAGTTGTATCCGTGAATGTAGCCTTTTTCATGGTAATCAGTCGTCGCATGTCACAGAGGTCGCATCGCTTGCATGGGGGACGATTGCCACCTTGGGCTCTTGCTGCCATCGCCAATTGGCAGCACTTTCGCTGGAGCACATGGCTGCAGCACATACTTGTGCACGAAGATTAAATGTAATGATCTCCATCTGTGACAGCACAAAGCCACAGAGACTAAGTGGAGGTCATGCAGGAGAGTTGTCTTTAGCTCACTCAAAGCCTGAGCTACTTTCATTATGCATTTGTTGTGCTGACAAGAATCTGAGTTGATCTGGCTGACTAATTCCTAGCTGGAGCCGTGTATCATGTATGTTTTCTTGTTATCCCCCGGCAGCAGCCTGGCCGGTGGCAGGGAAACGTTATAGCAGTCGATTGCACGCAGCGATTGTTGCATTGCCAAAGCAGTTACTGTAGCACCACTGATGTTGCGTGTCTGAGTATTTGAAATGATGATTACATGCATTTCCTATTCAGTCGTGCTCTTTGTTGAATGATTGAAATTATATATTGTGTACGATGAAATAAGGAATAGTTGTAATAAGAGGGAGCTATTCTGTCGAACCGGAAAGAGCTTTTGAGCCAACCACCTTTCGTGACGTTTGTTCAGCCCATTCGCTTATAAGCACCTGTTCATAGTCGGAATTAAGCTCCACTTAATGCAAGAAAAACATGTAATAGCTGATTTAACAGCCTCATTTGTATAGCAGTGGTAAGCCTTAGCGGTTATTACCACCGCCTGCAGTGAGCAATAAAAAGATCGCCCACTCTAAGATTCGAACCTGCGACCTCGGTCGTGAAGAACAAGCACAAGCATGTGAGAGGACTTTGCAGTCAAACACCAGATGAATGAATGTCGGTTTTTTGGGGCACTTCCGCGAAAATGTGGCAAATGTGGAAATGCTGGAAGTTGTTTGGAAATCCTGGCGTTGCCGTGAGACCGTCGCCAGTAGGGCAGCCATTTTCTGTCAGGCGACGACGGCTCCCTGCTCGCGCCTTCTGCGCCCGATGCTGCCGCCGATGCAGGCATGGTCGTTCAGAGCTGCAGCCCGCCAGCTGCTGCCTGTCGTTTCAGGCAGCTTCGTCGCATTCTACTGCAGCATACTGCTGCCCTCGCGCACCGTGCGCGCTCTTGTCCTGCTGCGCGGCGGCCAAAGCCTGGGGATATCCACATACGCCTCCTTCGGCAGCGGCAAGTACATCGTGGCGCCTCGGCTCGAGGTTGTGCTGCAGCGCTCTCGCGATCCCAACGACTTCGCCCGACCGTCGGCGCCCGACCTGCCGCTGAAGGTGCGCGGCCGCAGGTTCCACTACATGCTGAACTCGCGTGGTCGCTTCCACAATGGCCAGCTCTTCGACCACTTGTTCAGTACGCGCTTGCATTGGTCGTGACGTGCCGCCTTCTTCGAGACGGGACGTGCTGCTGCCTTCCTCTTGTCTGCGAATAAAACGGTTCCGACTGACCTGTAGCCTTGGCGGCGTTCGACGTCAGGCATTTTGACGTTCGGCCTGCATGACGAAGACCGACCGGAAATGGCCCGGTCTAAGTGTAACACTGGCAGGCACGTGTCTTACCATAGGTCAGGCATCTTCTAGGACGATGTCGTGTCCCCCTACACTGACGACACTGTGTGGTAATCGAATCCCTTGGCTGTTACCACGTGAGGCGACTGCATTGAGCAGTCAGGAGCTTCTTTGACGAATTTAGCGTCCGTGGGGGATGTTGAATTTTGGTCTGAAATCTGGTCGAGATATATAGCCATCGCTTCCATAGATACTAGCTGATTTAAAGCCTCTTTTGTATATCGACAGAAGAGCCTGTCTGGCTATCACTGCTGCTTTCCGGATTCGAACCCACGATCTCTGTGCCGAGATCGTGGGTTTGAATCCTGCAGTGGGTCAATGTCAAAGCAACCGTCTTACCTAGTGTGCCGTCGCGGCTCACGTCAACCGTTCGTTCCAGGGTGAGACCAGTCGCGGCAGCCAGGACCTTGGCCTGCTGCTCCAGCAGCAGAAGAAATGGCAATTACGGTCTGATATTGGATTACTGTGGGCCTGTCGATGATTTGGTATTCACATGCGTTAGCTAGACAAAGTAAATCCGTATATCTCTCTCTCTCTCTGTCTCTCTCTCTCTCTCTCTCTCTGTCTCTGTCTCTCTCTGTCTCTGTCTCTGTCTCTCTCTGTCTGTCTGTCTGTCTGTCTGTCTGTCTGTCTGTCTGTCTGTCTGTCTGTCTGTCTGTCTCTCTCTCTCTCTCTCTCTCTCTCTCTCTCTCTCTCTCTCTCCCTCTCATTCTCCCTCTCTTTCTCACTCTCTCTCTCTGTCTCTGTCTCTCTGTCTCTGTCTCTGTCTCTCTCTCTCTCTCTCTCTCTCTCTCTCTCTCTCTCTCTCTCTCTCTCTCTCTCTCTCTCTCTCTCTCTGCCGACGCTGAGAGAAGATGTGTCGTTTATAAGTTCCGTTCTACCATGCTGTGAAATGGGTAGCAAGTTCTCTGCGGCATCTTATTCAGATCTTTGGCAGCATTGTCGGCAGCCCGATCAAGCATATAGTGTAGACCTAAGCAGCCTCCGAGCCCGGAGCAGTGAGTAACATGGCTACCTCCCTTCCTCCCCCAGTCTTTGAGATCGCCTTTTAACGTCAGCTGAATATTGTATCTAAGGTTAGTGCAAGCCGACGAGGCTGTTGCAGCCACTCTCTCTAGCACTCGTGCTGTAGATCCAGACTAGTGATGCCTTGTTATATTATCAAGTAGACCGATTGATCCTCGTGCTGTATTCAAGTCGCTTTCCTGCTGGTGCCTCGTAGGGCCCTCTTACAGCGATTCCATGGCATGACCCTCAGGCTCTTACTTGCTGGAAGTGGTCAATACTGGCGGCTGCACTGCATAGCACTGCATTTAGTACCTCTTGGTACGACCTGCACTGTATTTAGCCCACATACGGATAGATATGAAAATTGGAACTAGGTTGATAGTAAGACAAGGCAAAGGGTTCGCAGTGCCCACGGGACTATTGTAGAATTAAGCTTAACCACTTGAGCAACATTAAAGATCACTGGTGACCTATGGGGAGCTCAGCATGATGGAAAGCTACGAAAAGCCAGCCAAAGGTTAAGAAGAAACTTTCTTTTCAACGCCCATATAGTTTGCGCAAAACTCTGCAGGTTAGCTTATCTGTCGTAAATATCATAGCTGGGACATTGCAGCACCACGCCGCTCACGAGCAGCTCCACTGGCTGCCTGCCTGCTCCCGTCGAAGCTCTTCTGACTCTGATTCTATTCTGATCTAGGCTCAGCTCTTCTGACTGATTCCATACTTTCTCTCCGTTAGCCGTTGGTAAATCGCTTCTCTTGCTGTGAGTTTTGTAAAGCAACTGAACGGAGATGATGTTCTCTGCTTAGGGCCCAGTGCAAAGGCTGGTCATTGTTATCATTATTCTAAGCAGCATAAAAACCGTATGCAGAAATTAGGAACCTTTAAATAAATCACGGAACCGAGACACTTGCTGATTTATTCAAAGTTTCTGCAGGGATTCTTAATAAAAGTTTTCACACGATGATCGATGATCATCGATGATCACAGCGATCACAGCGATCAGCCACTCGATGATCGCTGAAAAGCCGCGAAAAACTGCAAGAGCAACCGACGTGTTAAAGTGAATGTGAAAACTTAAACTTTGGCTGATTCGACATTGTGTAGTGTATATAGCTGAAGAGGAGAACTAGCGACTATCCACCCAGCTTTCAGTTGACAAATAGAGGATTGCTTGATGCACGACTCAAGCCCACCACCAGAGTCGTGTGGCGTTAGCATCTAACACCCCTGGCCGTTTTCGAACCTAAGATTCTTCTTATAAGGCTTTACTACTGGTTTCAAGCTCTAAATTCATCAGTGAGAGTGAGCTCTTCTTGCTGACTGTGCTTGAAGTAGCGAAATGGGTGACTGCTCCAGAGTTTCTCATTTATGAGTCGAGAAATTATTACGGCGTGTGGTGGCATTACAGAATGCCACTTTTCATCAAAAATGAATAGTAGGGCACTATATCCGGATGCGCGTCCTATCGAATGCAATGTTCCTCGCAGCGATGTGCATTTAACTGCAGCAACCGGATTTCTCGGTCAGCTGAATACATATATGGACAGCGTCTTCCTTTCAGCGAACGAGCGATTATACAGGCGAGAACTGGGGAAATAAAAGACCTGGGCGCCAAAGACAAAACATATATTCACTTTTTTTTAGAGTCTTCCATATTGTAGAGGAAATTTAGGCGAGTGCTTACAATTCGGCTGAACAGCTGTATGCAGTCAATTTGCAATAGATTTGGAAAACGCCTTCCGTTAATATAGACGCTCTTGCAGCTCTTGCAGATGCCAGACACCAGAGACTCTGGAGCGCCGAGCGGTTGCTTAAACTTTTGGGCAGAAGTAAAAAAAAAAAGCTCCTACGATCAAAGGTGCTAGGTCAGAAAACGACCGCAGATGACATGCCTTGGATACTGGATGCTCGGGGCTGGACGTTGATAGTGCTGGCTAAGCAGGAGAGCGTCTGCTGCCTGCATGCATAGGGGCACATGTCTGAGCTGCATGCATGCATAGGTGTGTATGGCTGCACTGCTGCATACGAACGAAAGACAACATAAGATTTCAATTTTGTGTCGGGAGAACTGATCGACGACTGGAAACCTCGGAACATACGGTTCGAGAGCACGTGACTGGGGAAGCCTGGATGCTGGATTGGTAGACTGTTACGAGCGAGTAAAGCAACATGTACGCCGGCCAGAGAGAAGGCCTTGAAATTGATTCGATGTTTTATATCAATCCACTGAATTTCGGACAGAAGCGGCGCGAAATAGCAGCTAGACCTTTGATGACAGACCAGACGAGCTGGTTAGATTGCATCATTTGCTGATGGCTGCACCTTGCAAGTAAAAACAGCTAACTTACAGTCAAAATAAGAAGCAGAAGTAAACAGGAATCGCACTTATCCAAAAGGTGCAGCACCGTGCATTCTCTTATGCAAGGTAAATAATATTTAGGAGCAAGGGTAATTAATTGAGACTTCACCACTTTAATTTAGAAATAATACGAGTAATAACACACTAGACAAAGCGCCTTCGGAGAACTCAATCTCTTTCTAGGCACTTTACATTTGCTGCAAAGGAAACACGACCGAATGGTTAGTGGTAGCATGCTAGATAAATAACAAGAATAACACGGTAAGGGGTAACGTGCACAGGGTCAGTATGCAAGCTTGGCTAGTGGCAGCATGCACAGTGTCACCACCCATAAGCCCATAAAGGTCGAATCACGGGGACCCACTAAATGCTGTGATAAATAGGTTCGGAGAAAAGAGTTATAAATGTTGAGTACAGCTATATTTTAGCAAGCAAATAATGTTATTTTACCGATGCCATAGTCAGCCGAGGTGATTGCTCCAAAGGCCAGCGGGTGCCACGAGCTTAATACGTGTGTGTCTCGTACTGTGCCAATAGTCAGTAGCTACTGTCCAGGAAGATACATACAGCAGCTCGATGCGTCTGCAACGGGGCGTATCGCGATTTAAGCCTTTCGTCACACACAAACCAGGATCTTTGGAGATCTCGAGGAAACTCGCCCTAACAGCTAGCAGCAAGAGACATGCGAGACATGAGGAGCACAGAAGGCCGCGAATACTTCAATGCCTTGAGCTTGCAGATAGTTGGCCAAGATCTTGGCTCGTGTGGCTCATGCGAAAAAGGAACTATCCGACTGAATCCTGTAAGTGTGAATGCCAGCCCAATGGCCATATTTCGGAGTATCGGCTGGAACAAGTCTTTATCCCATTGCAACTATCAAAGCTTCGAGGAGATTAGTGCCCGACAGTAAGGTCTTCAGACAGCGATACTTGGCCATTGAAAATAGTGAGGTTACATGGCAGCGTTCTGAATCAAACTTTCAGACATCAGGAGTTGTTAAAGAGAATAGCCGAATTATATTTAATGATAACCAAATTCGCTCTCACTCGTCGGCGACGGTCTCATTATGGCCCCTCGCTTTAGCTCGAAAACTCGTGCTGAGTTCCGCTTACACTTTTCCGATTTCCTGCGAGGTTCTTGGTTCCGTCGTTATTTGCTGTAAGTAACTTGTTTGGTAGGTAGACAGGTCCTAATGTCTGCTATGGCTGAGCATGTATGGCCAACGCAGCAGCTGAAGCTGACGGTTTGACTGATGCCTATATGCGGTCACGGCCACCGTCGTGGAAGCAGCAAAAACAAATGTCATGGACATTTCTAAAGCTTAAACTCTCCACTGGCTTTGAATTCACAAAGATCAGCAAGGAAACCAGAAAAGACACCTTCAAACTCCTTAAGTAATTTTTGGGCCTTGGTATTACCTCACTGCCGCGAGACGTGAATGGGGGCGGGGCGATCAGCTCTTTTTTATTCGAACCACACGAGCTCCTCGTGCCATCGCGCCAGTTGCCAGTTGCCATCTTTTCAGACATTCATAGCTGTCTTGACAAGTGTCTCGACGCCTAAAGCTGTCAAAAAGGAATCGAAGCACGGTGATGTTACCACTGTGTCATGGCTACCCGGTGTGTAGTTATTAATATATAAGTATATAATACATATATATATATATATATATGTATATATATATATATATAATTCATTTGTATAGTGCCCCTAGAGAATTTAATCTCTACTCAGGCGCTTCACATGTGCCTCGGAGCTCGAGCCCACGCCCTCAGCCAGACGTTGGTCGGGGGGGGGGGGGGGGGAGCACCTTAACCGCTGGACCAAACCACGGGGTAGGGCATTTATAGCTGACTTGAGTATGTTGAATGGAGACTACAATTCTGTCGATATGCAATTATACTTAATGTAATTTAGTAGTTGCTTAGTGGCAATTAATTTTCTGAGTATATCTTGCTAAATTCCCTAGAGGAACGATGCGGCTGTAACGAGCGAGCGAGCCTTGGACTGAATTGGATGCAGGTAAAGTGAGCGTGTGCAGTTTAAATGGCTTTCGAACGAGTTTTTGTATTAGGATCCGCCGTGATCTAGCTTCTTCCTACTTCGCTGTGCAGCACCAGCTGTAATTCGATGAGCCTTTAGGTCCTCTCTAAAAAAAAGGAAAAATGTATCTGCATCTCGTTTTCTTTCGTTGGAGATCATTGGCTGAAGGTGCTTTCACTTCACTTTTCTTAGACTGTGGGGCACCTTTTCGACGGATCATCATGCTTTTTCGCCTCCCGCCGATCTCGACGAGGAGTCCTTTTCACCTGGTGTTATTTCATTTGTAGCACATATCTTCTAGCAGCCTGCAATCCTGACTTAGCTAAGGTGTACGCGTTTACTTTGATTGCATGAAGCTGGGTTCGTTGGCCACGTTAAGGGTATCGGCAGTCATTTACGCTTAGAGCTCGCTAAAGAAAAACTATTCTGCATGAAGATGTCTACATTTTCATGGCTTGCTGGACTCACAGGTAGCGATGTGGTCATCAAAAAGCGACTTTGGAGATGCAAATAATATGCTCGCCATATTTCGTAATAAAATAGGCTTTTCTGCTTTGTTGGCTTCAGTTTAAATTTCACAATTATCCTTTCATCCGTGCATTTTTAAATTACATTGCATCCATTGACGCTGACAATCGCCTCTGCGTTGCATGCAGTAGTGTATGCACACACGCTGATGCGTCGCCATCCGCTACCATTGTCTTGTAGCGGTCCACTGAAAGGATCGCAGCGGGCACGTGCCGCCCAATCGTGCGCACAACAAAGAGCTGCATCGCCATTTTGGAGGTCCCCTTTACCGATTCAAAAGCAGCTAGCCAGACCGCTATTTGCCGATCGGGCTACATCAGCCTGCGCCTGGTCAGCCGTCTGGAGTTCTTCCGATGCTATTTTCTTTCGCTCGAATAGGAAACACTCCAAACGAAAAGGTCTCTGTCGGCGCGTGTACATTCGTAAACTAAAAACGCGACCGGATTCTAAGGAACTTATAAAGCCGGCGATGACAACAAGGCCTTTACCATTCGTTCAGTCAATGTACAGCCAGGCTGTCTCTCTGTCTCGATAGTTTCCAGCAAAATGCAGGCTATTGCAAATCGCAGACAGCAGCCCGTTGTAGGACATTCTCCCCCCCCCCGACATTTCCCCCCGACCTGTGGACCCTAGGACATTTCCACCCGACATTCCCCCGGTAGGACATTTACCCCCTATGTTGATGAATGTATAACTAAGAATGCAGATATATACAGTCGTCCCTCGTTTATCGCGGCTAATCTGTTCCAGACTCTGCCGTAATAGGTGAATTTCCGCGAAGTACGATTCTTTATTTACAAGTCAAATATTTTCGTAACTAGAGCAGAGAAAACCTGTTCACGACCCTCTAATTCGGTTTTTACATTCTTAAAGCCCTCTGGAAATGAAATAATATCCTTTAAGTCACCATCATATCAGTATTACCCAATATATTAGACAAAGTAAGGGATAATAAGACGTATTAGACGCCACCAATATCATATTATTATTAGTGTACATTTAATTACACACACGCATTTTTTGCACACAACCAATAACTTATGAAAAAATAGTGCAACTTTCCGATGATTATGAAGAGCTGTACTGCACACGGCAAAGAAGAGCAAGGTGACTGCTCTCAGTGAGTCTGCACCTGACGTTGAAGGATTTGTGGCGGTGCTCGAATAACTAGACCAACTGCCCATACGTACAATAATTTTTATTTCAATTGTGATGCCGGGTTTTGTAATTGACTCAGACAACCGAGCGAGCGCTGTATCATTTTCACCATCTTGATCGATTTTTAATGAAGATATTTGAAAAACCGCGATAGAGTGAAGCAGCGAAAGTCGAAGAGTGAAGTGGCAAGAGACGACTGTATATACACATGATCAAATAAAGTTCACGCTCTGTTGAAATAAAATCAACTCAATTTACGCGGCCACTCGATAGCACGACCAACGGAGGCGGCACGGTGAGCGCGGCGCCGTTGGCGGCGGCGGTCGACGCGCGAGGCCCGACGTAGCAACGACTGCTGCGGCGGCGGTGGCTGCGGGGCGGCGGCTGCGGGGCAGCGGCTCCGGTGCGGTGGGCTTTGGACGGGCAGTAGCGATATCGGGAGAGGCTGCGGCGCCAGATATGAAGTTTTCTACGTAGTTCGACAGATGAATCCGAGTGCCGGTAACTCGATTACGATATGCGCAAATTGTAGTTAGTTTCACTCCCTATTCATAGAACTGCCCAAAGTGAAAGTGACGTGTAACCGCTAGTCGCAGATCCCAGTTTAGGGTAAAATATGACCCAGCTGATTGATCATATATATACATATATATATATATATATTTATTTATTTATGTGTGTGTGTGATTTATGTGTGTGTGTGTGTGTGTGTGTGTGTGTGTGTGTGTGTGTGTGCGTGCGCATGCATGCATGCATGCATGCATGTGTAGCGGCCTTGCTGGCCTTAGCGGAATTTTAGCGCGAACCGGAGCCTAAACCCTAACCGGAGAACTAGGACTCGGTTTCCACCAGTGCGGCTGGAATACTCCACACACGCGACCTCAAGCACTCTTGCGGAGGAAACACGTCTCGACACTTACGCTACTTACATCTATACTGGGGAACGATCCAATTAGACGGAGCTCGAACTGGAGCCTAAATCTTAACCGGAGAACTAGGGCTCCACACACGTCAACTACGCCTAGCTCGCACCGGAAATTCCCTATGCCGAGACCACGTGCAAGCGCACACACACAAAACACAAAAGAAACACAAAATGCCAGCTCGGGCGCGATACGACCATATTCGGTGGAGTCCACCGAATTCTCCTAGCGCTGTCTTGTCCTGTTCCGTCCATCGTCGGCGGACAGCCCGCCCTCCTCCCTCGCTTTCAGAGAAACGAGTCCGACGGCGTCGATGCGCAGAGCCTGAAAAAAGACCAGGAGAGACAATGATCAAAAAGAGACCAAGAGCGAGCGTCGCTCGATTGTTAAATACTTAGCTGAGACAATGGGGCAAGAGCTTAATGGTATTGGGCCCGACACCTTGGCCTATTACGATAAGGAATTAATACCGACCCCAGGCCACTGGAAGGGCACCTCTGTCCAGCTTGAATGGCGAATGGGTTCCAGACGATTCTTTTTGGACAGAGTGATGGCGGAGGTTGACAGGCCAGCCAACATCAATCAGCAGCTTCGGCTGGTATCCGACCAATTCTAAAGGCCGAATCGCCACCGCCGGTCTCAGAGCTTCCTGGCTTGCTCTTAAGCTCTTGCTCTCTAACCGCACTGACGCTCCTCTCTGGCTCACTGCTCCAGGACAAAGGAGTTCTAGCCCGCCTCCGAACAGCTCTTGTTTGTGCTAAAATTCAGCCAAGGCCAGCAGGGCCGCTACACCCTGTTCCTGAACCAGGAGGTTTGGGTAGCCCCCGCGACCCCGGCAGGGCAGGGCTCCTTCGGTTAAGGCGCATTAATTCTTTAAAGTATATATAATTTATTTTTATAGCGCCCCAAGAGAGTTTCTATTCAGGCACTTCACATATGCTTCGGGGCTCGAGCCTGCGACCTCAGACATACCTTGGTCGGGGCGAGCACATCAACCGCTGGACCAAACCAGCTCGGCGTGTTTAAAATACAATTATATATAGCTATATATATATATATATATATATATATATATATATATATATATATAGCTATATATATATATATATATATATATATATATATATATATATATATATATATATATATATATAGCCAGCTAATCAACCCTACAAAATTTCTACTGCTTTTGAATTTATATATAGATCTATACGTACAGATCTATACGTACAGATCTATACGTAGCAAGAAGCAAGAATCCGATGATGCTATGTATTCTATATGGTGGAAAAGCTTTGGAAAGCTTGATTGTCAAGTAGAGTCGATTTATTCGACTGTTGTTTAAAGTGACTTTCAAGTACCTCTCGGTGGCTTGTGTCGTCCTTATT
This sequence comes from Cristatella mucedo, assembly GCA_009760855.2. Lineage (NCBI taxonomy): Eukaryota > Metazoa > Bryozoa > Phylactolaemata > Cristatellidae > Cristatella > Cristatella mucedo. The sequence goes on along the minus strand of WPIO01000096.1, from coordinate 818,362 downwards.
AAATGCGAATCATATTTTCATTGGAAATGAATTAGAGCAGATAATCCATTCACTTTGTTGTCTTACTTATTCGATAAAACACTTCATTGTTGCATTAGCAATACTGCAAAGATCGAGTTAACCATGCGCTTGCTCAAAATAGAGATATTTTGGAGTTTTCTATGCAGCTTCACAGATGAATCCAAGTGCTGACAGTTCTTGTGTTATATACGCAAATTGGAGTCGGCTGTATTCCCAATTCTTACTACTACTCAGAGTAATATCTGCTGCATCTAGATAGCATCCATTAGATAGCCCATTGTCATGAGAAATTTTATTAGCAGCAGTATTTTACAAGCTGTGATTAGTTAGAAAAGTTCAACCGTCATCCGGAGCATCCGGTGACTGTTCAACCAACTCCGGATCGTGGGAGCTTTCCAGCAGGTTAAAAAACGCGAGCATACAGAAAATCTTTCAGTCTTATGAAATTGCTGATTGCTGATTGAAATTGCTGATTGAAATTAAATTGCTGATCAGAATTTACTCTTATTATTCTCGTGAAAACTTTTATTTTCTCTTCTAAAAACACTACACGTGTAACGCGGATCAAATGGAATTTTTAATTTTCCTGACGAAACACACCGATTCCCTTCAGTTTTAACAACTAAGTGAACTGCCAAAGTGATAATATTGAAGAACTAAAAGTTGCTGCTTCAGTATCATTGCTTAATAATGTGTTAAAGTGTAAATGTCGCCCAAAGTATCCACCAGCCATGCAACACCGAACGGACTAAGAGAGATGTCGGCAGTGGTGAAGGTCACATTCAGCGATTGCCATGAGCTTCCGGTCGGTATCGAGGCACTGATTTCCTTTCGAGAGAAAACGACGCCGCCTGGATCGACAGCCAGGACTGAGTCTCCAGCCGTTGTTATCTTCGTGAAGTTTCCAGAAATAGGTAACCACGTGCCCGGACAACGAGGCTTTGCATTTCGAGAAGAATCCAAGTAAAACAAGCTGCCGTTTAAGGCCAAAGACCACAGGCCAGATCGACCGAAGGCAATGGCCGTCCATTGTTCCAAGCCGCACCTTGCAGTGGTGAAATCCATACAGGTGGCAGATCCGTTGAGCACGAATAAGTGATTCTCTATTGACAGGCCGTAGCAGTTCGTGTCGTTTGCCTTGCTGAATTGGTAGCTGCGGATCTGGTAGGCTGCGCAAGTTGATTTCAATGACAAAGACGACCACGACGTCAAAGACCAAGTCGTCAGCAGCGATGAGTACCATGACCACCACGCAGAATTCTGAGATAGGTCCCAAAAGTAATTGGTCTCCACACTGATTGAGCTTATACAGTAAGCGCGCTCCACTCCAGAGCACACTGCCGTCACGCTGGATGCTCCTGACATTTTGATCCACGCCGTGCCCGCAGACAACGAGTCTGCGCTAGTGTTGAACCTGTGGTAAGCATTTTGATCTCGTCCCAGAGCCCATAATCCTCCGTATCCGGCTGAGACCGAAAGCATACTAATTGAAGAGTTGGTGAGTTTCTTTACATTGAGACCTGCAACAAAATCATTAAAGAAAATGTCGTTAAAAACCAACATGAAATCCTTAGTATCGGAAAAAGTCCGATGTTTGAAGTAAGAAGCTTCGATATAATAGCCAGTGAGGCGCTATACTATACGCCTGTTCACTAAACTGCTAAACATGCAGTAAGCTTTCATAGCTGCGCAAACGATTCGTTCCCATAATAAGCTTTGTACGATCCAACCATGTCGCATACAGTATATAAGCACATAATGCATAATTGTCCGATGCAATCATAAAAATCCCTTTAAAAAGCTACTGTTCGCGCCGCCGCGGTTCCACTAGTTCTTTTGTTGCGTGTCATTTGTTTATTCAAACTAAACGTCCTGGCACTACTGGAGCAACGGCACCGGTCGGCCGTCCTTCGGGAGCGGGTCGCCGTCTCCTTCAATTTGCTAGAAAAGTAATTATTTCCAGTTTTCAACTTTCCTTTCGTTGGCAACCATCACGAGCATTGCTCAAGCTGACAGGAGTGTTACTTTTCATGCCTCAGAAGCGTACGGACTTTGTTTCGGACTTTGTTGCTTAAAATTTAGGAATCGTGGAACGATTAATTTAAACACTTTTTGTACTTATTTTCTTTGAACTCCAGGGATGCAAGCCAAAGTGAAAATCATAAGAGCATTTGAGTAATTGGATCATTTTTCATGCTTCTACCCGCTATGAACCCTTTAACGGCGCGTGCACTCCACAAGCAGGTCACTTTTAGTTCTCATTCTATACCTCAAATTGTACTGTGCTGTCAATGGCAGCATGCCGTAATTTTTTGCATAGCATATATATCATTCGAAGCTTCTTCGGATTCTTGGATTGTTCTCCCGTTAAATGTAGGACTGCATGACGTTGTACAATACCCCCTCCCCTGTATATGTCGAACAGGTGGGCATGAATCTTTGCAAGGAGGCAGTCATAAAAAAGGATCACGATCTGAGCATTCTTGCCGGTATTTCAGTAAACAATTTCTTTCACATTTTGTAAGTTAAATAGAGAAATCAGATGAAATTAACTTATAATGGTGATAATAATTCCAAATTGGCGAGGGTTCAAAATATAAGAACCTGCTGGCAGCACTGACGCAAATGTACGCTTAATTATGCTTAAGGGGTGGGTTTCAACGACAATGCGTGGATCGAGCTGTCACGAGCATACCAAAATCATGTGGTAGTAAGCACTTATATAACCAGGCTACAGCTAGAAACCATTGCCGTAAATTTCATCGAAGACTTTCTGAACTCATTCAGAGGTAAGTTTTACGAACCTGCCATTGGAACGGTAGCTAGACACGTTTGACTGAATCCAGTAAATTTAAACTAAATTGTAGCTACTTCAATTATCTCATTCGATTATTCTCAGTCAATCATCTCTTTATATAGAAGCAGAAGAGCTTTAGTGGCTATTAACCCAATTCCAGCGGAACTACAAAAGTATTGCCAGCGACGGCAAAGGCTTCGAATTCACAAAAGTGAAGGCCATGAAGTGCGAGCAGCAAGCAGTAATAGTAATAATAATAATAATAGTAAGGTCTGGATCCGTTAAAGCTAATCCATCAGCAGAGTCAGCGTTGCTTCACGTGTTGAACACCCCCATTAGCAATTCAGATTTAGGTCTCGATAACTAACGAATTGTCTCTGCTCGTTTTGCTCCATATTTTGGCAGCTTTTGATACTATCAATCGCCAAGTTCCCCACTTTAGTTCCTTTCATTTCGCCTGGGCACCACATGTACTGCACTGCAATGTTTTGGGTCCTACCATCTCAGTGGGAGACACCAGAGTCTAGATGTGAACGGACAAGGATCCTTGTTGAAGGAACCTCTTAAGGGGTACCTCATGGCTATGCGCTTGGTCCCGTTATTTTCATGGTTTATACTCTCCCTCTTGTCGATGTGATTGCCAGAAATAATCTAGAATTTTACTTCTATGCCGATGACACTTAGTTGTAACAACCTTAGCTGTAAATAAAAATAAATCCGTGCTGATTAAACAGCCTCATTTTGTATAGTTATTATAGTTATTTTTGTATAGTAGCGACAGAAGAGCCTTTACAGCTATCACCGCCGCTTGCAGTGGCGATAAAGAATCGCCCACTGCAGGAATCGAACCCACGACCTCGGGACCGAGGTCGTGAAAGCAACCGCCTAACCTAGTGTGCCATCATGGTTTTACTCCCCTTCCTGCCCTCCAGCACGCCGAACGCTCTCATCTCCCTTGCCGCATGTATTTCTGACATCAACACATGAATGGCAAGCGAGTTTCTTAAATTAAATGATAATAAAACCAACTTATCAGATATGAGAGAATCAAATGTTATTCAAAAATGGAAAACATGACACTCAAAATCGGATCTGCCAGCATATTTCCTGTTAAATCTTCGCGAAATCTGTGTGTCCTGTTCCAAAGTGACAGTTCATTAGACGGCAAAGTCAGCTCCACAGTTTGTCTTCTTTCAGCTGCATAACTTTGCTAAAATTCGGGCTTCCTTAGACAGGTATACCACATCTAAATTGGTCTATGCATTTGTGACATCCCGTTATGACTTCTGCAGCTCACTACTTGCTGTTCGACTACCCAGTGCAATCAGGCGCTTACAGCATGTGCAAAACTCTGCAGCAAGGCTTGTCTGTCGGTAGCGCCACAGTTTCCATTTCACGCCACTTATCGGCGACCTGCACTGGCTCCCAGTGACGCAACGGTTCCTTCATTCTTTGGCTCCAGTCTACCTATCAGATCTACTCCTCCACCAGGCTTAGTATCGTACCATCTGCTTTTTGTAAATCTAACCGTTTACGCAAACCTCACACGAACCTCAAATCCTTTGGAGATTGTGCATGCCTTCGTATGCCCACAAAGTCTAGAACTCACTTCTGACTGGATTAGCGACAAATAGGTGCATTTGTAAGATTTTTTTAATGTGGTCACGTTAGGGATGTTGTGACGCAAGTCGGGAGTGAGTTCCGGGTTTGGGGAGCATACGAACTAAATGCACGGTCTTCAAAGGATCTGAGGTTTGTACGAGGTATTGGTAAACTGTTGGATTCCGAAAAGCGGGTGGTACGATGCTTGGCCTTTTAGATACGGGCGGAAGTTTTTTATCGGATATGAGTGGAAATTGTTTGCGAATGTTCTCTGTTTCGATAACTACCACTTAAAAGTCAGCAATAACTAAAATAGTTAGAATTGAAAAAGAATCGTGCTCTCCGCGGTCTTTCAGACGGGTATTCTCGCCTGGAGGACTATCGTTTGGCCGAGCCTATTTTGCATCCCGAGTTCAAAGTAGCCCAGCCGCTGCAACCCTGGGATAGAAAGTGGCCTTGGCCGTTTTAACACCAGGGTACAAAGTGTCCTTGGTCTATTTAACCACGGGGCATAACGCTCTGGGTGGAGCTTTGACCTTGACCCACAATGCCCCGGAGCTCTCGCTGACTCGGGAGCTAGCGTTTTGGCTTTTGGATCAGCAGGCTATAGCAATTCGTCGGTAGTCAAAACCGGTTCAACTGAGCTGCCAGCCGGATATAGCAGGCAGTGTGATATTGGAGACGAGTCGCTCCCATCTTCATCGCTGGATGACGTCACAATGGCCAATCGTAAATGCCAAGTTTGAAACCTCCCCTAAAATGATACTCCTCAAAAGACCAAGATATGCGTGGCTACATAAAGGACATCGATCGTGGCAATTCATACGCGGCTAAGGATCTGGGGATCCTGAGAGAATCGTAAGAAATGATTCATAATTCAAATATATCGGTGAATCGTAAAAAACCATAAAACCGGTGAATCGTAAAAAACCACTATGACGACCTCAAGTAACCTTCTGTCGCATTAACACTGTATTCAAGAAAATCTATCTAGTGCCCGTTGCTATGTAGGCAAATGGAGAAGACGCCGAAAAGTACGAATTAACGTGTGCGATTATTGCTAATATCGAGTATGACGTGAAATATGAAATTTCTAGTTCACTTCCAAATAGAAAATATTCGAAACTCCCCATACCTGGTGCGCCGCTTGCATTTGAAGCTGCCGCCAGCAAGCTATTCGTCGGAGACAGCGTGGCACCAGAACCGGAAGTGCCGTAACTGGTATGGATGTCGCCAGATCCGCTAGCTGCGGCTTGTGTAGGCAGATTAAATTCTATTGGTGCAGATGTCGGCTCGCTCGTCGCCGACGACTCTGGGGATGTGGACACGCCCGGATGTGCACTGAGACTCTGATTAATGGCCGAGTTCGGTTGTCCGAAGGCGAACGACGCTGACGATTGGCTGTTGAACGACATCGGTGCTGCGTTGCTATTACCAAGCGACGACACTGCTCCGTAAGTTGGCCCGGCGTCGGTTGTCGCTTGGACGCTAGTGTCTCCGACGCTCGCAGGAAGTGAGGTCGTGCTCGCAGCTGAGCCCGAACCGGCAGAGGCATAGGACGACGACACTTCATTACTATGTGTTGGTGTCGACGAAATCTTGGTCACAATACTCAAGTCAGCTGTCGCTGGGTGGTTGCTTGTACTGCGGCCAGGAAGTGAGGTCAAGCTCGAAGTTGACGACGGACTCGCATCGGAAGCCACCGCGTCAGTTGACCCTTCCTCTGTTCCTGTTCCTGAATGTGAAAAGTTCTTCAAGACGTGCCTTTCGTAGAGAATAAACTAAAGTCAGCTTGCAATAGTTGCGGGACCGGCAAAAGCTCTACTAAGCAGGGAGAAGGCAGATCTTTTGCAGCACCCTAGACGTGTGTGTCGCTTAACAACAGTCAGCATCAGATTGCTGAATGCGTGCGTGCTTTATCGCGCCAGCCATCCAAGTTCAATCGGATGCAGCACCCTAGACGTGTGTGTCGCTTAACAACAGTCAGCATCAGATTGCTGAATGCGTGCGTGCTTTATCGCGCCAGCCATCCAAGTTCAATCGAATGAGACGTCAAGTTAGTCGACAAAAAACGAAGCAGATTATGACACGTTTTCTTTTTCCAGAACACGGTTGAGTTTGCACGAGCTACTGCCCCGGGGGCGTTTTCGTGTCTACAGAATGATGGCGGAGTGTCCGCGCGTGCGAAGGAAGCGCCACAGCGATTCCCTCCCAGGATCCTCGGCCGATCGCTAAACGGCGGAACGTTTTGGAGAATCGCTCTGGCTAATATCTGCGCACGTTGGGCAGTGCATGTGCTCGCATTACGAAACTGTATATTTTCTCAAACTCCACATTTGGATGCTATTATTTTAACTGTCGCCGGGTGTTTATTTGCGATTCATCAATTAGCCGGAGCTGCTTAGGATCCGTGGATCCATGTGCCACCATTATAACGCCAATAATGGAGCTTTTTTTTGCGCATTTGTGAGTTAGACACAGTCTTACGGTTCTTGTGTATTTCGCCTCTATTGAGCAGATAATTTAGACCCATAACATCAGAGAAAGATAAAGAGAGAGAGAGAGACAGAGCGAGAGAGACAGAGAGAAAGAGAGAACGAGAGAGATAAAGAGCGGGGAACGCTACGATGGCTCCAAATTGATTAACGGTTTTCAAAAACAAAATTCTTACTCTATTTCACAAGGCCTGCCATAACTCGTTTCCTTAATGCCGAGCTGAACTTATGAATCAGTTTCAACCAGCTTCAAACCTCAGTGGTCTTCAATTGAAAATAAATTAACCGCTCACTTATTTCACCATTAATCCATTTGGGGGCAAACGCTTTTGCTCTGAAGCTCAGTTACTGTGGAGCTCACTTCCACAACCGATGCGATGAGACATCTCTTCTGCTGCCGACTCCGTAATATTCTTTTCAGGCGTCTTTGATTCTGTAAGTTTTGGTGAGACCACTACCAAGTCTTTGACCCCAATCATTGAGCAAGCTTAAAGACCACGCAATTGTGCACAAACTAATTTTTTAGACGGTAATTTTCCAATTCAGTGTCTCCAGTCTTGACACGAATGCTTATTCTTTCTGCATAACCGTCTCTCTCTGCTTAGCCTGTGCTGTGGAATTACTAAAATTTGCACTTCATTCGCCTATTTTCTCCGAGTCCTTCGCAAGTTGAGATAAAAATTGAAAACTTTGACAGGTCACCAATAGTGAATAAAATGCTGAGTGTGCAAAAAGGAAGCAAGCGAAGCATTCCAGAGAATGTGAGGGAGAAATAGATGAGAGAAACACAACTTGAGAGAAAACCATAGCAACAAAGTAAGAGGGAAAGACAGACCAACGATCAGTAAAACTAAGGCAGAGAGAGACAGAGAGTGACAGAGAGACACAGAGAGAGAGAGAGAGAGAGAGAGACAGAGAGAGAGAGACAGAGACAGAGACAGAGAGAGAGAGAGAGAGAGAGAGAGACAGAGACAGAGACAGAGAGAGAGAGATACAGAGACAGACAGAGACAGAGAGACAGAGACCAAGACAGAGACAGAGACCAAGACAGAGACAGAGACAGAGAAATAGCATTCTGGACGCAAACTGTGCTGGTTGGAGCATGGGCGGAGGTGAAAGCGCTAAATGACCTCAAATGGCACTGACTAACCGCTCACTCGAAACATCCGAAACGACAGCTGCAACTACTTTGCTGCTTCTTCTGGCTTTTAATACTTTCTTCATGCCAATATTTAGGGATGATTAGGTTTCCGTACGCTTCACATTTCTAGTAAACTCCAGCTCACAAAAACTGACTTGGCTGAAGAAACTGGTGAATTTATTGCTGGCTCGAGCTGCCACGCCGGCAACTGCTAGCGGTTACCATATTTAATTCAACATCCGGGCTGCAAACAAAACTCTCGCGACTTGCAAAGAGCGCTACTTCGATAAAGGAAAATAACAATGCCATATTGGTATTGCGCCGCTAGAGACTGACATATTTTTCAGATCACTTTAAATTGGCTTGAAAAAGGTCAACTGGAAAGTGATATGGGTGCAAAATTTCAGCACGCAATCGCGTATCGAGAATTTTGACTCTTAGGGAATATCCACGCATGAAGGAAGTTTTAGCACTCCAAGCTGCAGCCGAATTCGGCATGATTCAGCTGCTCCGTCTTTGAGAAAGCAAGCAGAGGGGGGAACGCGATGGTAGTCATCGCGTTCTCCCCTCTTGCAATTAGAATCCTATGAAGTCGGTCCTTAGTGGAAATAGCATGCCTAACTGTTGCATTCGGATAGCCTTCTTAATTTACGCTCCAAGTTGAATTTGTTATTCAAAATACTGCCGATGCGCAAAATTAAAATTACGCATATGTATGTATGTATGTATCTCCGTCAGTAACTCCACAAAGTCATTAAGACCATGTGGGTGTTACGCAGGAGAGTTTTTGTATAGCGCACTCACAGCCTAAGCGGCTTTCGGTACGCATTCGGTAGCCAACAGACTTCGTCTTACGCAGCAAAGAGAAAGTGGGAAACATAGCAGAGTCAGGAGAGCAGTTGAGGTAGTGAGTAGCATAGAAGTAGCAGCTCAGGATTGCTTAAAAGGATGAGCAGTAAGAGAGTAGATGTCGTTGCGTAAGAATTGTGGAAGCGAGTTCCACAGTCTAGGACCTGCAGAGCTAAAGCTTCTGTCGCCAACTGTCTTTAAGCGGAGGAATGGGACAGCTAATTTATTGTCCACACAGGACCTGAGGGCGCGAACAGGCTGAGACTGACAAGTAGAGTACCTGCAGACACTTTACCACTTCCAGCAGTAGAAAATTGAAAGTAGCTCGATACAAGTGTCGTTGGTTCCTCGGACGATCCACTAATGCCACCACCGTCGCTGCTGCTGCTGCTGCTGCTGCTGCTGCTGCTGCTGCTGCTGCTGCTGCTGCTGCTGCTAGTGACGGTGCTGCTGCTGGCCGATGTAGACAAACTCTTTCCAGTGGAATTAATTGAGTCCTCAGTACCTGAAATAGCGTTGGTGTCACTTGTAGCTGATAGATAGTGGGTAATTGGAGACTCAAACTTATAGCCCTTATCTGCGATAACTGTGTACAGGACCAGAGACTGAATTAGCTAGTAAAGGTGACCCGACACTGACTAAACTAAGCTGAAGGCTACAGCGAGAGGGCCTTCACTGTAAAAAACTGTAACCTGTTAACAAACAGTAAACCTCAGATGCGAAGTATTTCCCACCGATTGTAGACATGAAAGCAATCTCTAGTAGTTCATCTTGAGGCAGTATTCGATCTTCAAAGAAACGATTGCAGACAAAGCGGCCCAAGCCGCTGCTTGGGTAATGGACGATGCTTTTTCACAATGCTGGCTTGGTGTGGACAAAAAGAAATCAGCACCTGGCCGTCGTCAGAGGGGCAGCCGTAGAGCCGATGTTAGCTGAATTAAAGAAAGTCTTCTTGCAGACAATAGATTCAGCCACTGTGTTGGCTTGCTTTTGACGCTGTCCAAAATCTTAGCTTGTTTCTATTTTAATCCATTCAATGCAAATGCTTCGACACATTAAAGACGATCGACAGAAAGCACGGCAATCGGTTGGCAAACCAGCCGAACAGAAATCAGCACCGAAAGGATTATTAAAATGGACTGAGCAAATGAAGTGAGATGGAAACCGGTGCACTTTAAGCTTCTTTTTAAATGTCTTCAATACAGGGAAAGCCGCGATGGCAGTTTGATCGTTCTTCCTTCGAAGCGAAAGCATAGGACCAAAAGAGAGATTGAGTTATCTTAGGGTTCTTTATCAAGTGTATTACTGTTATTATTATTACTATTACTATTATTGTTATTATTATGTCGTTCTGGAAAGAGTTAATAATAGTAACAGTAAGTAAATAGTAAGTAAAATTTTTAACCTGGGATTTTAAAACTCTAAAAAGAATCAATAGCCAAAGTTGTATGGCATTTACAGGGTTTGCTATGCATACATAAAAATGACTAAACTATTGCTCATTTCTATAGCACCGTAAGAGAACGTAATCACCACGAAGGCGCTTTACGTGCGCCTTGGGGCTCGTTCTCATGACCTCAGTCGTCGAATACATTCACCTTGACCTTGGTCAGAGTGAGCATCTTAGACCAATGGGGCCCCCAAACCAGACAGGTATGCATAAGCGCGCAAGGATCATGCACATGCCAGCATCCAAAAGTAAGCAATGACACAGGACCAGGGCTAGCGGTTTGTACTGTGCCAGAATAGTAACTCTATGTACTCTGGGTAAATAATAGTAATAATAATAATAATAGTAGTAATAGTAGTAAGTAATAATAATAATAATCGTACTCTAGGTAAACATGCTAAGTATGAATGCTCGTAGCCCCCTTCGGGTTATTGGCATTAATACTGCAGTATATAAGGTAAGGATGTAGCGAAGGTCCGCAGCGCGTTTTGGAGTCGCCCAAGCTCGCTCTCTAGCACGGGGAGGAAGTCAATAGTAAATATGGCAGCCTCAATTTTTAGGTGACTTGTATTGATTAGATAACAGTGACCGTTACGAAAACGCCAATCGAAGAAAAGTTGCTCAAGGCTCGCATCTAAGATGCGCGTTCGAGTTCCTGATTACGAACGGCAGTGAGTTTTCTTACGCGTAGCAGAGCGTAAGCACAATTTTTTTTGACATAGAGACGGCTTACTCTAAAATAAAGTTGCTGAAAGTTATTTGCTGGCTGTCTTTCATTAAAATACAACAATGAGCTACGGATCCGCCAAGGTCCAAGTAAACTCCTGGACATAAATTGCGTTATCTAAAACTAAACTAGGCTTTAGACCTTGATTATCATAGCTGCTGTCTCAGTGATTTCTCTTGCTATTAGAATCCTATGAAGTTGGTCCTTAGTGGAAATAGCATGCTTAACTGTTGCATTTAGATAGCCTTCTTAATTAAAGTTACAAGCTGAATTTTCTTTTCAAAATGCTGCCGATGCGCAAAATTAAAATTACGCGTACGAGTAGAGTACCTGCAGACACTTTACCACTTCCAGCAGTAGAAAATTGAAAGTAGCTCGATGCAAGTGTCGTTGCTTCCTCGGACGATCCACTAATGCCACCACCGTCGCTGCTGCTGCTGCTGCTGCTGCTGCTGCTGCTGCTAATGACGGTGCTGCTGCTGGCCGATGTAGACAAACTCGTTCCAGTGGAATTAATTGAGTCCTCAGTACCTGAAATAGCGTTGGTGTCACTAGCAGCTGATAGCAACTATTGGTACTTACTAGTACTAGTATCGATACTTACTAGTAGCTGATTGATATGAACTTGAGGTGAAGGTCGTTGACTCGTCCGCGCCTGCATTCGCCAAGGTGCTCGCGGTATTATGCGATAGAGAATGACTCGCGGCGGAAGTATTCGTTGAATTATCGTTAGCTGCTTTCCAGCTGACGCTGCTGGCACTGGCTGATTGATGAAGACTCGTCGCCGGGGTATCCGTAAAAGCAGACGTCGTGCCTTTCTTGGTGCTCGTCGCTGAGCTGGGCGATACGACTGCAAAACAGCGAACAATGCTCGGTGAGCTATTTTCATCCTGTACAGCCGGACCGAAGGAAACTCGTGGCTGTGGAGCAATCAGTATCCGTCCGTTTTAATTTAGAAAACTATTTACTTCTCTTTAAATAAGAAGGTAGCTCAGTGGTTCGATGGCATGTAAAAGCAGCTGGAAGGCAGTTAGTGTATTACCTACCGGATGATGCCTCAATTCTGAAACCAAATATATCGCGCGCGATAGGTGATTGTGCGTATTTATTATAATAATATAATGATCCCTTCGGATGCGAATTCGCAGATAATTCGCAGCTTCGAAGCCATCGATGTCGTTACCATCAAGGTCGCTACCATCAATCGTGGTTCAATCAAATTTAAAAGCGAAAGCATTGAAACAATGAAAGTAAGTGGATAATGGCGTGCAGAAAGGTGTAAGTAAAATAAGTAATGTCGAGAGAAAACCAACCAAGACGTGCGTACACGTACTTTCGAACATATACTGGATTCAGCACAGCTCCTGTAAGAGGCAGAGCGAGGGGAGAAGTGTTACTGCTACAGGGCGACGGTGACGAAATAATATATCTTACTGTTATCTAGATTTTACTCGTCTACCATATGAAGTGAATAAGTTACCAAGATCACGTTGGCACCGTCTGGTGGAATAACCCTTTACATAGTACAGAAGGGAACATCTGTGCCAGGATCGCTATTCCATAGCGATCCTGGTACAGTTTTATGGCTATGCAATAGCAATCCTGGTACAACTCCATCATACAGAGCTTATCATTTTCAGCCTCCTCATGCCATCGGATTCTCGTTGGCGAAAATGCATCGACCGCGTGCATTTCCTTCATGTACGGAATATGGGGGCAAAGGCTTTTCCTGATGGGTCCTGGCCTTTAATCCAACCCACTCTATCACTTACTCAAGACATGGCGATATCTTCCTTCCGTTCGCTAAATGTACCATACATTTTCCACGGGTTCAATGATACGAAATATGTGCGACCTCATTGACTGCCTCCACGACTCAGGGTTCTCACTTTTTAGTCGTTGCGTTGAACGAAACGGTCTGTCAACAGCCGTATGCACAAATACAGCAGTGTTCACCGCGTGAGCTGCTGACAGCTCTTCAGGGTGACACCCGAATGTCTTTGTGGCTTCATCGAGTTACTGGGGGGAAGTGACGCACGCACGAGAAATAGATATGCGAATGCCTGTGGTCAGCCGCACAAGCGTTGTCTCTGAATGCAATCGCTCGCTCTATAATACCTATGCAATAGCTATTATAATCGCTATTTAATCACTTTATATATAAATATATATTTATATATTTATATATATATATATATATATAATAATATATATATATATTTATATATATATATATAAGGCTCGAGCCGGCGACCTCGGTGGAAGCGAGCACCTAAACCGCTGGACCAAGCCAGTTTTATGGTCGCTATATCATCTATTGGCGGCGTCGGTTTCGGTGCAGATTTTGATGTTGCATGCACTTCTGCATTTGCCTGTCGTCAGCTGTTCGACGATCGATGGCGGCGACGACGCGTGCAGTAATTTGATAAGTAATTTGAGTTTGATGCTCCGATATTTGATGCCAAGTGCCAGCGTCACCCAGAAACACTAAAGCCTGCGAATCGCCTCGACGGCTCATTGTCGGCATCGTCAAAATCCGAATCACCAATCACTACTAGCTTATTCCTACCATACGCAGCTCCGCGTGCATGCACGTGATCTGGGCATTCTTTCCTTTTTTCCGAAATGAATTCTCCATCCGCGAGCGAGGAGCTCAGCTCCAAGGTCGTCGAGCTTCAAGTTCAAGGTCGACTCTGTCTATTTTCGCCTACGTAAAATGGTAAAAATTCGGGCTCTTTAACATAAGGATTGAGGTCCATGCACTCGTCACAACCCGGCTAGACTTTGGTACCTCAGCCCTTCTACGTGTCTACTTAGCTGCGAAAGAAGACGCTTGCGGTCGGTGTAAAAAGCGAAAGGCAGGCTTCTCCATCGTAAACATCACAGACGCTTTGTATAACCACTGCTCTCTGGCTCAGGCCTAAATATTGGAGATAGTTTTTTGTCCGACCCACATCCCCTCCATCCTCCTTTACCGGCCGTTCTTCTGACGCCGATCGAGTGCACACCTTATTGTATAACTGAGCCCCGATGGCACACTAGGTAAGGCGGTTGCTTTCACGACCTCGGTCCCGAGGTCGTGGGTTCGATTCCTGCGGTGGGCGATTCTTTATCGCCACTGCAAGCGGTGGTGATAGCCATAAAAGGCTCTTCTGTCGCTATACAAAAAGAGGCTGTTTAATCAGCTAGGATTTATTTATTATTTATTTTAAGACCGTGCCTTCAGTCACGTCAGGCCTCTGAAACGCGGAGCTCGCCATCGACTGACTCACTCCATCTCCTTATTTGACGTCATTCAGAAAGATGCAGCATACCTTCCCTTTCGTCACTGTCTACATCTCGTCTAAATGCCTTTTGCGAACCCGTGGATGGCAAAACTGTCCAAATCGCGAATGAGGAGAAGAGCGATGTTTTTCTTTAGTGCTCACGTGACACCCGCGACGCCCGTGCACCCTGACCACGTGACCCCCTGACGACGCCTGAGCATCCTGACCACGCCCCTATTCACCGTCAGCGCCATTGTAGTCAGCGCCATTTCGCCCGTTTTTTGCGCTTTCCGAGACTTCCAGCCGCAAACTCAATCATTCTGGTTCTAAAAAGAACTGGCCCTCAACGCACGACGCCTTCGCTGAGAAGACACTTTCAAGCTGTGGCAGAATGCGGCCAGAGTTTGACGTCACAAAGTATCTCTCTCGGTGCAGATTTTGTTCAACTGCTAATATTACTAGCATCGCCAGGATCATGCGTATGTAAAAATAAACGTGGCGCTAACTGGTCCGGGTCCAGTCAAGTAGTGAATGGAGAACGCAGCGCGATTGGTGCTTCGCGGCGCCGGATGCGTCTGCTTGCCAATGAAGTCCGGATGTCCAGACACAAACTTCCGGAAGCTATTGTCCACCGGCATCCTGAGCGAAAGGCATGACATTTCAAACGTTGACGAGGACAGCCGCTTTACCTACCTGTCTTTACAAATACGAAAAGCTCATCATCCGCAGACGTCGATGCGCCGACTCGTGGGGCCGTACTGCACCGTCCGACATTTGCCAAATACCGAAGCGACGAACATCCATGCAGGCCTGCGGCGACGCAATCGCGGCAACATTGAGCCAGGCGGTCCTGCAGAGTGGCCGGAGTCATACCGCGAGGCAGTTGAAACGCTCCGCTGCCGTCGCTGGGATGCGCGTCGAAGCGCTGGATCCGTCGCTCCGAACCTGCGAACGAGAGATTTCGAGATTTCTCTGCTCGATTACAGAGAGGACATGCGCGCATCAAGCCGGAGCCGTCGCGGAAAAAAGCTTCAGATGCGATGGCGGAGGCGGCGCGGGATTCGGCGAGATTCAGGTCGGCGGCGCCCGGAGCTTACGCAAAGCAGCCGTCAGCGAGTTGACGAACAAAATGACGAAGACGGCAGCGGTCAGCGGCATGGCTTGGCGTGCAGTGCTTCACTGTTAGGCCAAGCCATGCCGCTTGCCGCAACTTTTACCGGTCGGCACGCCTAGTTTCTATCGATTATAGCGCGTGAGCAAACTTCGCTAGTCATTGCAGGCAGCGATATTCACTCGAGGCGACTTGCTTCCGGCCACCATTCGCCAGCGTTCGCTCGGTCTCGCTCAGACGGAGGCGCGCGCTTCCGGGCGCCGACTGCTGCTCAGGAAGAGCGCGACCGAAGGTTAATTGTGAGAACGCCTGAGGCCCGGCATGTCCTGGCTAGCTTTACAGACTGACTGGACCGTTGCGAGGCTCAGTGGCATGGCGCTGAATGCAGAGGATGCAACGCTAAAGCACGAACGAGCGTATGCGTCGCCGCTCGCTCATGCGGAAGACGCGAAAATCAATTGTGCCGCGCCATGCAGGCCGCAGTAGGAGGCAGCTAGCTAGCTAGCTGCCCGAAGAAGGACAGAAATTGAGAGAAATTCATTTCGAGGCCACTCTCGTCGTCCGCAATGTAGCGCCAGAAGAGCTTTGCGACCGTCTCCGCCGCCGTCTGCGGGCAAAAAAACATGGCTCGCCGCAGCTTTCGCAACCTGGCAGATCGGGCACGCGGCGAGGTGCGAGCACTCGGCGCCTGGGCGGAAAAGCTTTGCAACGAGGCGAAGGGTCAGGACCTTCTTGCTCTACGGTCAGCAGCCACCTTGTTTAAGGAACTGCCTAGCCCTGCCGGTGCCGAATGGACGTCACGTGACGTTGCATCTCGAGCGCACAAGGATGCGTTCGCTTCGTCGGCACTGCGGCTGAGCGTGCGGGGTTCGACGAATCCTTGCTATCCATCGCAATCCGCTCTATTAAGGCTACAATCGACAGGACATTGACGTAGCCGAGCTCAGATTTCAGGCGAGCATTGTTTTAAACCTTCAACTTTTTTTTCTATCCACAATTTCTTTTCATCGTGCACTTGTGCAAACGAGCTGCAGCGACGGAGGCCGGTGCAGAAATCCACTTTAGTGCGCCTCAAATCCAGCACAACCATAAGCTTTACAAAGCTGCAAGCGGTTTGGAAT
This sequence comes from Cristatella mucedo, assembly GCA_009760855.2. Taxonomy (NCBI): domain Eukaryota; kingdom Metazoa; phylum Bryozoa; class Phylactolaemata; family Cristatellidae; genus Cristatella; species Cristatella mucedo. Next base: position 801,782 of record WPIO01000096.1, on the reverse strand, counting down.
ATTAAACTGTGCTACATTTAAAATAGACACGCACAATTGTGCGTGTCTATTCTGCTCACCCGTTCTCCCAAAGTCCACTAAAATAGATTGCAGCGGCCCAAGCGAATACCGCAATCCACTGCATTCCACAGCACAGCGAAAAAAATCCTCTCAGAAAAGTTTCTTTTTTATTCAATATGACAGTACGCTGTGGGGCAATTGTACTCGTAAAATTTCATTTGCATTGGCACGGCCGTTCTCGTGCAATGCGTTGCAACCGATAGCAATAGCCTGGGCCAATATCGCAATCCACTCCAATCTATCGCATCCATCGCAAAACGACTGGAAATAGATTTCGTCAAACTCCAGTTTTTATTGAATGTCAAAGTGCACTGCGTTGTCTGCACACCCACTTAAAATAAAATAAAAACTATGCATCCGCGAACTCTGGCGACTCCCGGTATTCTCCCGAAATGACCTGAGATTTAAAACATATTGTATACAAAACCACCATCATTGCCGCCGATTGCCATGCGTTGCCAAAGATTTAACGCGCAGAATATGTTGAAAGTATGTGCATGCATAGCACACAATTTTGTGGCATGATAATTACAGCTTCAATCAATCAATTTCCAGTCAACTTAAAATGAATTGAGGTAGAAAACAGGCCATTTCCATCGATTGCCGTGAAACGCTATCAAATACACGTTCGCAATTTGTCAAAAGTATGTGGTTGCAGTTTTAATACAGCCCGCTGTGATACGAAAGGAAAGTTGAAACTTCTCATGCCAGCTTTATGTGCAATTGTCGCAGAGTGTCACAGGTTGCCGCATGTCTCAGACCATTGCCGTCGACTGCCATGCAGTGTCCACTGTTAAAGGCGTACATTGGATTGACGGTGCGTGCGCACACTGTGAACTTTATGTTGCAAGATAACTGGAGCTGCGAACAACCAATCTCGAGTGAATTTTAAGCGGATTGGGGTAGAAGATGGGTCGGTTGCCGTCGACGACCACTGAATGACCCTCGATCGATTGTACCTTCGCGATTGCTTAAAAAGATGTGGTTGCACTTTTAATGCAGTGTTATGCAATACTCAAGAAAAATTGGAGCTTCTCTCAGTAAATGACGGTTCATTTGTAACGGACCATTGGGGATTAGCGTCTTTCCCCAGGGCCATTGCCGTCAATTGCCATGCAGTGGCATCCATTTAGCGCGGGTAATGGGTGCAAATTACGCAGTTAGATGCTACGCGGAATGAGAGTTGCAGTTTCTTCTCAAAGCCAATCTTGTCGATTTTTCCCGCAGATTGCGGTATTGGTCCCGACCATTTCTGTCGATTGCCGTGCATGGCTGGCATTTGACGAGCAAAGCAACTTTTAAACTCCGCGATTTCTCTTTGGATGCAGCGAGATTTTATATGCAACTAAAATTGGAGCTGTGCTCCGACAATTTCTCGCCAATTGGCCGTGGGTTGGACTCATCATAGCCCGGATCATAGTCGTCAGTGGCCATTATTGCTCGCAATTTTACGCGTGCGATCGGTTGAAACGATGCGGTTGCACTCTAAACACAGCACGCTGTGACACGCAAGAAACTGTTGAGCCTGGCTTAGTTAATGTCTGGTGATTTGCAATGGATCGTAATAGATTGCCGTATGTGCCCTTGCCATTGCTGTCGATTGCCACGCTTTGCCCAAAAGTGAACGCACAGAGTGGGTTAAAAGTGTGCGCGAGAGCAGCGAGATGCTGCGTGGAATGAGATTAGAGCTCGGTGCAGCCGATTTTTTGCCGATTGGCCAGGGATGGCGGTATTGGCTCCTGCCGTTGCTGCCGACTACAGATTGTCGGTTACTGGCGTCCAGCGGCGGCAATCATGGCGCACACCAACTCTTTCACGGCGCCCAGAGGACCACTGAACTGCCGACTGGCGCAATTGGCCTCTGGCACAAATCCTTCCGGGCGAAACGCAGAGACCTCAGCTGCTGCCTGGCTCTTAGCAGAACTCATCGAGCTCAACCATGTGCCCTAGTACGTGACTTGGGCTGCTATACTGCATAACCACGAATTACAGCACAAACTGGACCTTCGCTGTTTAGTTCACGAACCCCGAACGATATGTCGGCAGCCATAATCAGGCCGATCGAGCCGATGCAGCCGTTCCCACTAGGAAATCGAAACGAGGCGGCCGCCTCATTGAAACGGCCGCCTCGTTTGCTCTATGAAACTTCCTGTCGGCATCAAAAATCGACAGCGTCCGCCTCCCCGAGCAGCGCATCGTTGACAGTTAACAGGCAAATGAAGCTTGACAGCTCTGCGTTTCCTCTTGTGATCACGCTGAAATGTTATATGCAATGACAATTGGAGCATCGCTCAGTTGTGTTCGGTTTGCCAGGGATGGACTAATGGACTGCCGCTTCAAGCCGAGCCATTGCCATTGATCGCCATGCATTGCCCGAGATTGCAAGAGCAGAGCTGGAAGACAACTATGCGGTTTCAATTTGAACAAGTGCTTTGGAATGCGCATTAAAAATTTGAGCATTAAGAAACCAATTTCGGCGCATTTCGCAGCTGTGGGTTGCTGTATTGGTCCGGGCCATTGCGGTTGATTGCCGTGCTTTTCTGGCTGCTAACGAAAAAAAATGGCTTGACAATGCCACGGTTACACTTTGGACGCAGCGGAATGTCGTATGTAATGACGATTGGAGCTTCACATTGTCAATTTCTCGTCGATCAGCAGCGAATTCGGGTATTTGCTCAGGCCATTGCTGTCGATTGCCATCCATTCCTCGCGATCGCACGTGCATGATTGGTTGAAAGAGTGTGATTTCACTTTATAAGCAGTGCGCTTTGAAACTTGGGAAAATTTTTATCTTGGCCCAGCCTATTTCCAATGTTTTTCGATAGATCATAATGGATAATAATAATGTTATTAGCACACTAATAAAGCCTCTTCAGATAACTCGATCTCATTCTTGGCGCTTTACATCTTCTGCAAAGGAAACACGAATGAATGGTTAGTAGTGGCATGCTCGTTAAACAATAAGAATAGCATAGTTAAGGGTGACATGCAGAGGGTCAGCATGTAGGTGTGGTTAGTGGCAGCATGTACAGTGGCATCATCCATAAGCACATAAGGGTCTAATCTCAGGGACCCACTAAATACTGTGATAAATAGGTGCGTTTTTAACTTCTTTTAAAATGTAGTCGATTCGGGGGATGTCGTGACGTAAGTCGAGAGTGATTTCCAGGCTTTGGGAGCATACGAACTAAAGGCATGGTCTCCATAAGATTTAAAATTTGTACGAGGTATGGGTAAACAGTTAGATTCCGAAAATTGAGTGGTATGATGCTTAGCTAAGTGGGGCAGTAGCTCTGATATGTATGCTGGAGCCAACCAATGAAACGACCTAAAAGCGACAAAACCTTGAAGTCGATGTGCTGCTTGACTGGTAGCCAGTGTAGGTCGGCGAGAAGTAGTGTGATGTGGCTACCGTGCATATCACGACAGACAAGCCTAGCTGCAGAGTTCTGCACCAGCTGGATGGATTGGATTGTGGTATTTTCCCTGGTCATTGCCATCGATTGCTATGCCTTGCCCAAGATTGAATGCACAGAGTGGGTTGAAAATGTGTGGGCACGAAGTGAGATGCTACGTGGAATGAGAATTGGAGCTTCGTGCAGCAGATCTCTCGTTGATTCGCCATGGCTTGCTTATTGGCCCCCAGTCATTAGTGTCAATTGCTGTACATTGTTGACAATCAACGTGCAAAATAGACTGACAATTCTTTAGTTTCAATTTTAACACAACGAAATGTGAAATGCGATGACAATTGCAGCTTCGCGCAGCGTATTCGTGGTCTCGGGGCGCCGGCTTTTTAAATGGCCTCGGCCATAAACTATCGTATAATCGCATAATCGCGAATAGTAATTACTCGCCATGATCAATCCGACTGGATTAGCTGGCTCCGCCGTTTAGCAGCCTCCTCCTTAAACAGTAGGCGGTCGTCGGCCGTGATAAGTTGTTAAAGTAATAACTTATTTAGAACCTCAATCTCTGTGCAGCCTCATAATGATTGCTCAATAATATGTTATTGTGTACACGTCACTCAAAGTATCAACCGGCCACGAAATGCCGAACGGACGAATGGAACAGACGTCCTTCGTGCGGCGAACGTCCAGTTGAGCGATGAGCCACGAGCTTACGGTCGGTGTCGAGGTGCCGAGTTCCTTTCGAAGGGAAACGACGCCGCCTGGGTCGTCGACAGCAGGAGCGAGTCTCAGGCCGTGGCTATCTGCGTAATCGTTCGAGAAATAGGCAACAAGGTGTCCAAACAGCGGGGCATGTCGAGAAGCGTCCAGGTAAACAAGCTGCCGTTGAAAGCCAAAGTCCTCCGGACAGATCGCCGAAGGCTATCTATGGCAGTCCATTCGTTCACGCCGCACCTAGCCGGGTTGCAATCCATACAATTGGCAGATCCGTTTGAGCACGAATAAGTGATTCGCCATCTAAAGGCCATAGCACTTCATGTCATTCACATTGCTGAATCGGTATTGGTGCGGATCTGATATGTTTTGCACGTTGATGTCGACTTCAAAGACTACCACGACGTCGAAGACCAAGTCGTCAACAGCGACGATTGCCATGACTACAATGCTTCACTCTAAGATAGGTCCCAAAAGTAAGTGGTATGCTTAGTGATTGAACTTATACATTAAGAGCACCCTAATCCTGAACTCAGGCCTGCAATTGACATTGGATGCATCTTGCCCAGAGACAACGAGTCCACGCTAGTGTTGAACCTGTAGTAAGCATTTTGGTTTCATCTCAGACCTTATAAAACTCCGTTTCCGGCTGAGGCTGAAACCATACTAATAGAAGAGTTGGTGAGTTTCTTAATGAGATCTGCAAAATATTCATTACAAAAGTTTCATCAAAACGTTAAATAAACCAAACCAATGCCTCGGTTTCGGGTGAATTCCAATGTTCGAAGTAAGAAACTTCACAATTGGTGCCAACAAAGCGCAACACTATTCACTTATTCGCTAAACCATTAAATATGCAGTAAGCTTTCATAGCGCCACAGATGATTTAATCTCATATTAAGCTCAATTTCAGTGGACCACGTGCTTCGAAAACAGCGGAGGGCACCAATTTTTTATGAAATTTAAATTTCTCCTTTAATTTTCCTGAAAAGTAATAATTTCGAGTTTTCAACTTTCTAGCTGTTGGCAACCATTATGAGCATTTATCAACCTCAAAGAAATTTTTCTTTTTTTTGTTGCAAAAACATGGGTACATTTCGCACTTTGTTTGCTTAAAAGTCAGGTACGTGAAACGATTGATGTAAAGACTTTCTTATTCCTTTCACCTGAATTGAGCGCTCTACACGCAGGTCACTTTCAGTTCTCATTCCCTAGCACTAATTGTACATTAGCGTCAATGGCAGCCATTTTCCACCATTTTCTCGCATGCATCGTACATGTGCAGCGTATCTCGCGCATCTCGCGTGGCTTCTGCGGATCCTGCTGCTAAAAGTAAAATTCCGTTAAGAACTATTCTCCCATTTAATTTGGAGCTGCATGAAGAAGTGAAATGTCTCTGAATGTATTGTACACATACAGTGTATATATGGAACAGAAGAGCGCGTGCATGCTCGAAAGGAGGCATTCATAAAAAAGGATCATGATCTGAGCATTCTTGCGGGTATTGCAGTAGCTGATATCATTCACAATTGAGGAATTAAATGAAAAGATCAAATGAAATTAACTTATAACGGTGATAATCCTTCAAATTATTAACGGTTCAAAATATAAGCACCACATGGCAGCACCGATGCAAAAGTATAGCGAATTGTGTTTCAAGAGGCCCATATCAACGATGGCAATTGAATCGAATTGTCACGAGCGTAGCAAAACCAGTGAGTAGTAAGCATCTGCAAAAAGAGCTAAAGCGAGGAAGCGTAGCAGTAAATTTCACCGAAGACTTACTGAGAAGCCTCGAGAGGTGAGTTTCGCGAATCTGTGTCCTAGAAATGATAGCTTTAGACAAGTTTGACTGAATCTATTAAAATTAAATCAAATAGTAGCTACTTCAATTGTTTCATTTGTGTAGAAGCAGAAAAGCCATAGCGGTAAGCAACCTGCTTACAGCGAGCAACACAGGCGTTGCCAGCGGCGGCAACCCTTGAATTCACAGAAGCGAAGGCGGCCGTGAAGTGCGAGCAGCATGCCCAGGGCTGAATTGCTTTTGTAATCGACGATAATCATGTTATCATGACTATCACTATTGCCACGCACAATGAGAGTACCATACAAGTGGGCGCTTTTACTTTTAGCTTAATGTAGTCTCTTTGACTTGGGTAAAGCGCGTTATCAGACAAGCCGCGATAGATAGATTGATTATTCCTTTCTTATCCTAAGCTCAGCGAATTTAGACCAAGTCAATAAGCTGGCTCTGATGATCAGGTGCTCGCTCTCGCGTGCTTTCGGGTAAATTGAATAGTTGATGACTTTCTGGTTGGAGGGAAGATTGTGTACGAAAACCGAGAATTGCCCCGCGAGGCTTTTTAAAGGCATGAGCCCTCCTTCAAGAAATAGCTGTGGAACTCGAAAAGGGATGACTGATGGTACTCGTGATAAACAGTGCTACTTGTTTTATGTGACTCCTCGAGTCCTGCAGTTGGAAATACTTTGGGAATTCTTAGACACAAATACCACATGTAAGATGGCTCATGCATTTGTGAGATCCCGTTTCCACTTCCGTAACTCACTACTTGCAGGTCCTCCGTCCTGTGCAATCAGACGCTTACAGTTGGTGCAACACTCTCCAGTCAGACTTGTCTGTCATGAGCGTCGAAACTGTAGTTTGAGTGTATGCCGGCTCCTCTGATGAGCCTGTGATGTCGCACGGACACAGGCCGGTAACCGCTGGTGGCCAGATGGTGGATTCACCATCAGGGTCGGCCGCTGCACAGTTGTGGTCCTCGATGAATCATCGGGGTCAACCAGAGGAGCGGAGGAGGAGAGACTCTAGTGTGAGAAGGGGGCGAAGGGGCAGTCGTGCGTCTTGCTGCTCCGTGCCTCGTGCAATAAACCGTTGGCATTGTTCATCGGCTGACTCTCTGATGGGCGAACCGAACCACAGAAATAGCCATTTCATTCGACGTCTGACCGAATCGCACTTGCTCCCAATCAATCAGCGTATCGAATTCAACATTTTGTGACTCACTAATCAGCGTCTCTTCTCCGGCTCTGGCTCCAGTCTACCTATCAGAACTATTTACCTGCCAGGCTATGCATCGTACCACACGCTCTTCTGACTCTAAGCGTTTGGCTGTGCCTCGAACCAAAATCAGATCCTTTGCAAACAGTGCCAATAGTTGGTGTGCTAATAAAGCCTCGAAATGAATCCCGACTTACTTCAGGACGTTCCCGGACCGGAAGACGCTGAAAAAGAAACTAAAAATGCCACGGCTTCTCACTGCATTTGCTAGATGCTGTGAATTTTCCTTAGTATGCTTATGCGTGCTGACACTGTTCATGTTACCGATAACCCTACAATGCACGCTGACCACGTGCCTGCTACTATAAAAATAATAATTATGCACTCGATAAATCGCCCTCAGAGAACTCAGTCTCTTTCTAGGCACTTTAAATTTGCTGCAAAGGAAACGCGATTGAATGGTGAGTGGTATCATGCTTGATAAAAAGCATGAATACCATGGTTAGGGGTGATATGCACAGGGTCAGCATCCAAATGTGGTTAGTGGCAGCATGCACAGTGTCAGCACGCATAAGCACATCAAGGACGAATCACAGGCACCAACTAAATGCTCTGCCCAGCCTTCGACATTTCTAAGCCTCGCTCCGAATCATCGACGTCACCTTAAGTCACTTACGCTTCCGAGCAGTCCGCTCTGACACTCGAAATAGGCACGGCGCTTTGGTCAAAGCGAAATCTGCGAAATATCGGCGGCTAATGAAAGGAATATGCCGCTCTAACGGCACTGACGGCGTGCGATGCTAAGGTTCGCGTTTTCTGTCGCCATATCCTACCACCTGCACGCATGTTAGTTAGGCAAGTGTGACTTGCTGTCACTGCTTCGAGGACTCAGCCCCGGTTACCAGTGCTTTTCACATGTCTTTGAGGAAATGCACCTGCTGTATGTGCACTAGTGCTAGTGAAGAGAACCTCGGGAGTGCAGGATACTCCACAAAGCGTTTGGTTTGCAGCAATGACGTAGATGCTGCGAAGGTGCCGAATCTCTCGCTGACTCGAGGCTAGTTTTTGTCAACGATCAGCGGGTTACAGCAGTTCTTCTGTTGCTAAGACAGGTTCAAGTGAGCTGCCAGCCTGCAAGTGAAGTGAGACAAGTCATTGCCATCTTCCTTGCTGGATGAAGTCCCAATGATCAATCGTAAATGTTAAGTTTGTAGTTTTCCCTAAAGTGATACTCCTCAAAAGACCAAGATATGCGTGGCTATATACAGGGCTAGATCGTGGCAATTCATACGCGGCCAAGGATCTGAGCAACCCATAGGACTACGGTACATGGTAAAACCACTACAACGACCTCAAGTAACCTTCTGTCGCATTAACACTGTATTCAAGAAAATCTATCTAGTGCCCGTTGCTATGTAGGCAAATGGAGAAGACGCCAAAAAATACGAATTAACGTGTGCGAATATTGCTAAACTCGGGTAGCACGTGAAATATGAAATTTCTAGTTCACTTCCAAATAGAAAATATTCGAAACTCCCCATACCTGGTGCGCCGCTTGCATTTGGAGCTGCCGCCAGCAAGCTATTCGTCGGAGACAGCGTGGCACCAGAACCGGAAGTGCCGTAACTGGTATGGATGTCGCCAGATCCGCTAGCTGCGGCTTGTGTAGGCAGATTAAATTCTATTGGTGCAGATGTCGGCTCGCTCGTCGCCGACGACTCTGGGGATGTGGACACGCCCGGATGTGCACTGAGACTCTGATTAATGGCCGAGTTCGTTTGTCCGAAGGCGAACGACGCTGACGATTGGCTGTTGAACGACATTGGTGCTGCGTTGCTATTACCAAGCGACGACACTGCTCCGTAAGTTGGCCCGGCGTCGGTTGTCGCTTGGACGCTAGTGCCTCCGACGCTCGCAAGAAGTGAGGTCGTGCTCGCAGCTGAGCCCGAACCGGCAGAGGCATAGGACGACGACACTTCATTACTATGTGTTGGTGTCGACGAAATCTTGGTCACAATACTCGAGTCAGCTGTCGCTGGGTGGTTGCTTGTACTGCGGCCAGGAAGTGAGGTCAAGCTCGAAGTTGACGACGGACTCGCATCGGAAGCCACCGCGTCAGTTGACCCTTCCTCTGTTCCTGTTCCTGAATGTGAAAAGTTCTTCAAGACGTGCCTTTCGTAGAGAATAAACTAAAGTCAGCTTGCAATAGTTGCGGGACCGGCAAAAGCTCTACTAAGCAGGGAGAAGGCAGATCTTTTGCAGCACCCTAGACGTGTGTGTCGCTTAACAGCAGTCAGCATCAGATTGCTGAGTGTGCGAACTTTAAGGTCATCAATCCAAGTGCCAGCAATTTGAGTTCAGACGTGTGAGATGCTAAGTTATTCAACAAAATGTTTTGGCAGCAGTTGAAAAGTTTTTCTTTTGCCAACACATTTGAGTTTTCGCACGGGCTACCAGCGACTGATGGTGGAGTTACCGAGCGTGCGTGTGAGGGCCGGGGGGGGGCGCTGGCAGCATGAACCAGGTGGCACCTCCCGAGTTAGTCTCACACTTTTCCACGATGCCTCGGCAACGATGGTTTCCAGTCCAGGCCCAGGTTGTTCATCCGGCACGAGTTAAATTACTTGGCGTCATTGACGAAGGCGAGACTGCCTGCTTCACCACCCCGGCCGCCACTAGGAGAACCGTCGGAGGCGGCTTTTTCGGTCCTCTAAGCCCTACAGCGATTCTCTCCCAGAGGATTTTCCGATATCTAAACGGCGGAATGTTTTAGACAATTGCATGGCGAATATATTATGTGCACGTGTGACAATGCTTGTGTTCGCATTGCAGCACTGTATATTTTCTTAAACTCCGCATTTAGATGCTATTACTTTAACTGTCACTCGGTGCTAAGTTTCGAGACTTAGAGTATTGTGAACAACCCACCATCAATGCGCCAGAGCTGCTTAGGAAAGCAGGTTTGATTATTTGATTATTTTTATTATTTGATTTGATTATAGATTATTGATTATGATTTGATTATTGAGGTTAGGAAAGCAGATTTTCTTATCATGTTTGCGTTAATAATGGAGAAACGGTAGACATATGTTAGTTAGACAGATCTTTAGGGTCCTCTTGTATTTTTCATCTGTTGAACAGATCATTCAGACACCCATAACGTCAGAGAAAGGTAGAGGAAGGTAGAGAGAGAGAGAGAGAGAGAGAGAGAGAGAGAGAGAGAGAGAGAGAGAGAGAGAGAGAGAGAGAGAGAGAGAGAGAGTGAACTTCAATGGCACCCAATTTATTAACGATTTTCCAATGAAATTCTTATTCAATCTCACAAGGCATGCTATGGCTTGGTTCCTTCCTTCCAAGCTGAACTTACGAACCAGTTTCAGCCTTCTCCAACCATAGGTTCTCAAAATAATAAAATAAAATAGCTGTTAATTTATTTCGTCCAAGTCCATTTTGTTGCAAACACTTGTTTTGAAGGTTGGTCGCTACGGATCTCACTTCCGCAATAGTTACGCTAAGACACCTCTTCTGCTGCCGACTCCACCACATCGTTTTCGGGCGGCCTGCTCTGCTACTTGAATTGCATGCTATTCACTTCCTCTACTGCCGTCCTGACTCAAATATGCTTCTCCCTTTATACTAGAGCTCACTGCCTGTGGACTCGCTTCCCCGAGTCCTTGTAAAATAAAACTCCTATTACACGCCGCCACCGCAAGTACTGGTCGCCATCTTGCCGCGTGACAGAAGGACAAACTGACTTTCTCTCCTTAATTAGTAGGGATTTGGTCCATGAGATAGAGTTTGTTGGCTACCATAGTGCACTGAAATCCGCGTTGGTTTTAAGTTGCCCTCATACAAATTTCCAATTTAATAATCACATATTCTTCGCAATTTTATGTATTCACCGACGATTATAAAATAATGCATAAACGCATGCATATGGTACATTACGCACACACACTTACGTACACACGTTGAATATTCCAAACTTCGGAGCTCGCTACTGCAGATGGAATTGAACTACTAGCAGGCACAAAGTCTTAAATTTTGCTTAACTTTCTATTAGCAACTTCTTGAAAAAGATCTATGATAATTTTAGCTGCTTCGATTGGCCACATGAGTAAGCGGAATCATGAGCCTGGACATTTGACTCTGGAGAGCTATGGTGAGACCATTATCAAGTGTCTTAAATGCTGTAATAATGTCTTATAATAATAATAAGGTCATAATAATAACAACTTCGAGCAAGCTTAAAGACCACGCGATTTTGCATAAACTAGTTACGATAATTTTCATATTTAGTGTCTCTATTGTTGACAGGCACATTTTTCCTTTGTTTACAGCTGTCTTTCTTTGCTTATTCTATGCTTTGGACTTGGCACTCTACACACTTTATTCAGCAATTTATTTTTCTTTGTGTCCTTCATAACTTGAGATAAACTAGAGGACTTTTGACTGATCACCAAAACCCAATACACTTTTGAGTGTGTAAAAAGGAAACTCTAGCGTAGCACTCAAAAGACTGCGAGAGATATATAGAAATATAGGAGATAAACAAAGCATGAGAGAAAATAATAGCAAGAAAGTAAGAGGGAAAGTTAGACAAAGAGGAGAGAGAGAGAGAGAGATAGAGCCTGTGGTAGCTAGAGCGTAGCAACAGGTGACTAGCTAATTAATTGCTTGCCCATCTGTAAGGTCAGCGAAGTACCGGTCAGGCACACTCGACGGTAGGGAGAGTGGTTATCCATGTATTTTCCTCTTTAGAAAAAGGGGTCCTACCTAAATCCACCAAATCGGCAATCGTTAGACCGATACTTACAAAGCCTGGATACTGAGATACTGAGCTCCTTGAAAGCCCTTCTTTCTTTTTTTTCAAAGATTCTTGAAAAAATTGTCGCTAAGCAGCTGGTTGCACATATTGAAAATAATGAAATGTCGGAAACATTTCAACCAGGGTTCAAGAAGCAGCACTAAACTGAAACTGTTCCCCTCGTTGTTAACAATGACATTTTATGCGGCAATGATGACGGGAATGCTACTGCCCTATCTATCAGCTGCCGTCGACACCATTGATCACGATGTTCTACTTGAATTATTGAGAACAACGATCGGTCTGGCAGACAAAATACTGGGCGTGGTTTAAATCCTACTTGTCTAATTTTGTTCAATCTTTGTCGTGTGGGGGGTCAGGTGTCACCCAGGAGAACTTTCACCTTTGGAGTCAGTCAAGGGTACGTCCTCGGTCCCTTGCTGTTCTCTATTTATACTCAACTTCTGAGAAAAGTGATTAAGACCCATCGAATAGGATATCAATTTTATGCTGACAATACTGAGCTGTGTTTGTCGTTCAAACCGTTGGAATCTGCTGCAGCAACTGATGAACTGAATGCTTGTCTTGCCGAAATTCGATCCTGGATGTGGGCAAATATCTCGAAATTAAATGACGACAAAACCAAACTGCTGCTCATAAAGCGTGTGGCTGGATTAGAAGGCTTTGCTCTTCTAATAGGTTATTCTGTTGTGCAACCACCACCACGTGCTCGAACTTTAGGTGTCGTTTTCGAAAGCTGCCTAAATTTTAAAAGCTTCATTCAGAAGACTGTCTCTACAGATAACCATCACGCCCGATCCCTATCTAAGATTAGATCCTTATCTAAGATTAGTTCCTCCTCAGTGGCTTGCAAAGAATTTACATAATTCCTTAGTTCTGCCTCGGCGTAATTATTGTAATTCCCTTTTGGCTGGTCTACCAAAAAACAGCTCGGCCACTGCAAATCGCTACGAATATGGCTGCAAAGCTAGTCTTCAAGTCCCAGAGATTCGACCAAGTGTCTCCCTTGCTAAAAGAGCTGGGTTGGCTGCAGTTTGATCAAAGGATACAGAGCAAAGATTTTACACTAACCCACAAGGCCCGCTACGGCTTGGCTCCTCAATACCTAGCTGAACTGCTGCACCAGTTTCAGCCTCCTCGTGCCATCAGGTCCTGTACGGACAATAAATTAGCGGTTCTATTCCTCCGCTTAAAGACCGGTGGTGACAGAAGCTTTAGCTCTTCAGGATATATATATATATATATATATATATATGTGTGTGTGTGTATATATATATATATATATATACATACATATATATAATTCATTTGTATAGTGCCTTAAGAGAACTTAATCTCTGTTCAGGTGCTTCGCATATGCCTCAGGGCTCGAGCCCACGACCTCAGCAAGACCTTGGTCGGGGCGAGCACCTTAACCACTGGACAAACCAGCTAGGCATCCTAGACTTCTGTGGAACTTGCTTTCACAATTCTTACAAAACAATAACTACTCTCCTGCTGTCGACTGTGGCGCATTTTTTCCAGCCGTCCTGAGCTGCTACTTCCAGGCTACTCACTATTTGCTTTGATGCCTCCCAGCCTTCGAGCACCTCGAATTCTCTCAACTCACTTGCTGCATGTATTGATGACATCTGCACATGGATGGCAGTACATTTTCTAAAACTAAACGATGAATAAACTAACTTAGTATCTATGGGAAAACCAAGTGTGATTCTGAAATTGGAAAGGCTGACGCTCAAAATTGGCTCTGCCAGCATATCTCCCGTTAAATCACTTCGACATCTAGGTGTCATGTACCAAAGTGACCTCTCGTTAGACGACCGCATCAGCTTCACAGCCAAATCTGCCTACTTTCAGCTACATAACATTGTTGAAATTCGGGCTTGTTTAGATAAGGATACCACGTCTAAGTTGGTCCATTCATTTGCGACATCCCGTCTTGACTTCTGTATCTCACTGCTTGCTGACCTACCGGCATGTGCAATCATGCCGGTAGGCCAGTGCAACAGCCGGTGCTAATCTCCACAGCTAGGCTTGTCTGTCGTGAGCGTCGCAGTTGCCAAATCACACCACTTCTCGCCGAGCTGCACTGGCTACCAGTCAAGCAACGGATCGACTTCAAGGTTTTGTCGCTCACTTTTAGGTCACTTAATTTTTTGGCTCCAGCCGATCAGTCAGATCTACTCCCCCACCAGGCAAAGCATCGTACCACCTACTTTTCGGAATCCAACAGTTTATCAATACCTCGTATAAACCACGAATTCTTTGGAGACCGTGCATCTAGTTTGTTTGCTCCCAAAGCCTGGAACTCCCTCCCGACGTGCGTCAGAACATCCCCTGACCTGACCACATTTAAAAGGAACTTAAAAACACACCTATTTAGGACAGCATTTAGTGGGTCCTTGTGATTCGTCCTTCATGTGCTCATGCGTGCTGATACTGTGCATGCTGCCACTAACCACATTTGCATTCTGACCCTGTGCATGTGACCCCTAACCATGTTATTCATGTTGTTTATCAAGCATGATACCACTCACCATTCAATCGCGTTTCCCTTTGCAGGAAATGTAAAGCACCTAGAAAGAGATTGAGTTCTCTGAGGGCGCTTTATCAACTGCATTCTTCCCACTTTCTCTTTGTTGTGTGAGACGAAGTCTGTTGGCTACCGAATGCGTACCGAAAGCTGCTTAGGCTGTGAGTGCTCTATACAAAACTCTCCTGCGTAACAGCCACATGGCCTTTGTGGCTTTGTGGAGTTACAGACGGAGATAAATTACATTAGATTACATAGTGAGAACATCCGCCTAGTCTAGTCAACAGTGAGATTGTCTTTTAATTGCCGTGACAAGGCGGGAGCTCGTGGGGGGGCATGGGGGGTCTGAGCGAGGCTGACCAGTACGGGGCCTACTTCTAAGATGGGCGAGCAATCAAATGGTTAGTCAGCGGCTGCTGCAAGAGAAAGCAAAATGGCGAAAGAAAGCGACACAGCGAGCGTAAAATGAAAGAGAAGAAAATGGATAGAGCCTAAAATAATTCGACGGTGGGCGTGAGATAAATAGTATATACGTCACCCGAAAGCTGGGCGTCAATTACCTCTATGATCGGTTACCAACTTGAGATTAACAATAGAACCTATCAGTGAACGCGGAGACAACTCAAAGCTTCTAAATTCTGCTGGATATTCCAAAGCATTCTGGGAGAAACTTAAGGTGGCTGAAGTACGTGCAGAAGTGACCGCGAGAAATGACCTCTGACAATGGCACTGGCTGAAAAACCACTCATTCAAAACGTGTGAAACTACAGATGCAACTACTTCGCTGCTTCTTCTGCCTTTCACTGGTTTAACTGTGCCAGTATCTAACAATCTGCTTTCCGTACGCTTCACATTTCCAGTAAACTCCAGCTCACGAAAGTTGTCGCACAGATTTGGCTGAAGAAACTGGCGAATTCGTTGCACACCGACTTTTACGCAAGAATGGTCGCTCAAGCTTGAGCACCCACGTTCAAGTGTCACTCCAGCTTGAACATCCACCTGCTAGGGATTACCACATATATAATCCACATCCGAGCCGCAAGCACAACTGTCGAGGCTTGCACAGCGTGTTATCGTGGCGCTAGAGACTGCCATACTGTTTTTAGCTCACTTTCTATTTGCTGGAAAGTAAGTCAACTGGACAGTAATGGGGATGCAAAACTGCGGCACGTATTGGCGTATTAACGCATATTTAGACAAGTGAAGAGAATGCTGCCAGGAAGTGAGGCGAGAGTTTGGGCTCTTTCTAAGTGACTTCTCAAAAGTCAGGGATAGCGTGACGTCGTTCGGGAGATGGTTTTCGGTGGTGCATCGGCATAGACAGCTCGTGGCAGGAGCTCTGAGACATTACGGCATGAGGCCTATACTGTGCCATGCCTTTTGTTCCACCGGTGGCCAATAGAAATCCTATACCCTTTAGCAATTGTGTAGCCTGCTCCGATCACTTACCTTCGAAAATCAAGTGGGAAATAAAGACTGATAGGATAGGCAGCCCAGAATCGATGGCAGAACAGATGGAACAGATAGCGGAGAATGTTGCATGTTTCAGCTGCTCCACCTTCGAGAGGCAGAAGAGGAAAGTGGTGAGTGAGGAAGCCTTTTGTCTGAAAGATATTGAGTAGTTAGAGACTCAAACTCGTAGCCCTTATCTGCGACAAGTGTGTACAGGACTAGAGACTAAATTAGCTAGTAAAGGTGACCGATACTGAACTAGCTGAAGACTACAGCGGGAGGTTGCCACTAAAACTCTAAAGCCTAGATGCAAAGTATGTTCTGCCAATTCAAGATATCCAGCCCATCGCCGGTCGCTAATCTCAAGGTTTTACCAGATCTTCAAAATTGCATTGCAGCCAAGCGGCACTAGACGCTGCTTTCATACAGGACACGCCTTCGCCATTCTGGCTGGATGTGAAAAAAAGGGAGCAGCATATCTATGGCGCTATCGTCGAAAGTGCAGCTGTACGAGCAGACGATAAGTGGAGCGAAGTGCAGTGGAAGACAATGGATACAGCCACTACCTTGCAATGAAATTGCCCCAAAATCTTATTTCTTATTTCTTCTTATTATTATTTAGTATTTTTATTAACTATTATTTTATTATTAATTTTTATTATTATTATTTCTTATACTAATATATTATTATTAGCTTATTTCTATTTTAATCCTCTCGCATTCTCGGAGGCTTTCGTTGAAAATTCACCGATACGTAAAAAGGAAGCACTGTCATTGTTTATTAAACCATCACACAGAATCACCAAAAGGATTAATTAAGCGAATTGAATAAATGCAGTGAGAAGAAAACAGTTGCCTTGTAAGCTTCTGTTTAAAGGTCGTCAATTCAGGAAAATCTGCAATGACCATTCGATCGTGTTTCTTTTGCAGCAAATCCAAAGCGCCAAGAGAGAGATTGAGCTCTCCGAGGGTGCTTTATCAAGTGTATTATTATTATTATTTCTTTCGAGAAAGAGTTAATAATAGTAAAATGTTATTTGCGTAGCAAGACCGTACAACTAAATCTCTAATCTGTCGTTTTAAAACTATAAAAGAATCAATAGCTAAAAGTTAATGGCTTTTATGTTATGCATACTTAAAATGAATACGCCCGATTTAAAAAAAAAGTTCTTGCCCACACAAGGGGTGTTCGAGCGGCTGCACCTAGCGTTGAAGGATTTGCGGCGGGGGGGGGTGCTCAAAATACATAGGCTTACAATTCATACGTCCAGTAATTTTAATTTTAATTGTAATACGGGGGTGTTATTCATTTATTGACTCAGGCAACCGAGCACGCATCGCATCATTTTTACTATCTCGATTAACTTTTCAACGATTGTATTATTATGATTGACATGCATGATTATATAATGATTTACTGAGTATCTGATAAACGTGGTAGGGTGAAGCCCAGAAAGTCGAAGCGCGAAGTGGCGATGGTCAACTACAACTTGGTGCTCGTCGCTGAGCTGGGCGATACGACTAAAAGCAATTCATAATACTCGGTGACCTTTGTTCATTCTGGATAGGGGGACTAAAGGAAACTCGTGGCTCTAGAGTAATCAGTCTTCCTTTTTAATTTAGAAAACTAACTAATTCTCTTTGAAGTGCACGTACCAAACTATGGTCTTTTCAAGCTGCTGCTAATGCGCAAAATTCCAATGTCGCATACGAATGTATTATATATATACATATATATATATATATATATATATATATATATATATATATATATATATATATATATATGTGTGTGTGTGTTATCTGCGTTTTTTCCATCACTGCCAGCAGTTGCAAGTTGAGAGTAACTCGGTACGAGTCTCGTCGATTCCTCTGACGATCCGAAAACGCCGCCGCTGCTGCTGCCATTGTCTATACTAATGCTAGTGCTGCTGCTAGTGCTGCTGCTGGCCGATTTAGACCAACTCTTTCCAATGGAATTATTTGAGTCGTCAGTACCTAAAATAGCGTTGCTGTCACTAATAGCTGATCGTTGCTGTTAGTACTTACTAGTGCTAGTATCGATACTTACTAGTAGCCGATTGATCTGAACTTGAGGTGAAGGTCGTTGACTCGTCCATTCCAGCATTTACGAAGGTGCTCGTGGTAGTATGCGATAGAGAAAGACTCGCGGCGGAAGTATTCGTTGAATCATCGTTAGCTGCTTTCAAGCTGACGCTGCTGGCTGTGGCTGATTGGCGAAGACTCGTCACCGGGGTATCCGTAAAACCAGACGTCGTGCCTTTCTTGGTGCTCGTCGCTGAGCTGGGCGATACGACTAAAAGCAATTCATAATACTCGGTGACCTTTTTTCATTCTTGACAGGGGGACTAAAGGAAACTCGTGGCTCAAGAGTAATCAGACTCCCTTTTTAATTTAGAAAACTAACTACTTCTCTTTGAATCAGATGGTAGCTCAGTGGTTAGACTGCGTATAAGGGCAGCTGGAAGTCAATTAGTGTATTACCCACCAGATGACGCCTCGATTCTGACACCAAATATATCGCGAGAAAAGTTATCGTGCGAATGCCCTTCTGATGAATTCACAGATATTGCTTCACAACCATCAATGTCGTTACCAGCGATCGTGGCTCAGCCGAATTTAAAAGGGAAAGTATTAAAACGATGAAAGAGAGTGGATAAAGGCGCAGTTCGGTGCTTTATAGAGCAAACATCTATTAATGTCGAGAGATAACCAATCAAGACGTGCGTGCACGTATTTTAGAAAATATATACTGGCTTCAGCGAGCTCCTGTGTAAGGCGGAGCGAGGGGAAAGGTGTTACTGCTACAGAGTGACGGCGACAAAAAAATATATCCTGTGGCTATCTAGATTTCACTCATCCACCATGTGAAGCGATTAAGTTAGCAAGATCATGCTGGTACTGTCTGACTGAATAACTATTTAAATTGTACTAAAGTGAACATCTGTACCAGGAATCCTGGAAATCCTGGAAATTCTGGAATCATTCCGTGGAATAGCTCCATCATACAGAGCAGCTTATCCTGTTCAGCCTCACCACGCCATCGGGTTTTCGTTGGCGAAAATGCATTGACTACGTGCATTTCCGTCATGCGGACAATGGTGGCAAAGGTTTTTGCGCTGAAGGGCTCTAGACTTATGAGACCCACAGATGCCATCATACACTCGAGACATGGCGATTTCTTCGCTCTTGTCACCGAATTTACCCTAACTTTTTACCACGGGTTCAACACTCCGACAAATGTGCGACCTCATTGACTGCCTCCACGACTCAGGGTTCTCACTTTTTAGTCGTTGCGTTGAACGAAACGGTCTGTCAACAGCCGTATGCACAAATACAGCAGTGTTCACCGCGTGAGCTGCAGACAGCTCTTCAGGGTGACACCCGAATGTCTTCGTGGCTTTGTCGAGTTACAGGGGGAAGTGACGCACGCACGAGAAATAGATATGCGAATGCCTGTGGTCAACTGCACAAACGTTGTTCCTGAATGCAATCGGTCGCTCTATAATAGCTACGCAATAGCTATGCAATGGCTATGTAGTAGCTTTATGGTCGTTGTATTATATATTTGTGGTTTTGATTTCATTGCGGATGTTGATATTGCATGCACCTTGCATTTTCCTGACATCAGCCGGAAGAAGGAGGGCTGCGATGACTTTCGAATTAAGCTCCTATATTCGATGCTAAGTGCCACCAGTGTTACCCAGAAACCAGAAAACCTAACTATGCAAATCATCTCGACCAGCTCATTGCCAGCATCATCACATGGCAAGCATCCCCACTCATTACTAGCTCATACGATACCGCGGCTTCACCTTTGTACACGTGATCTGGGCATTCTTTCCTTCCTAAATGAATTCTCCATCCGTGAGCGAGGAGCCAGCTCCAAGGTCGATTCAAGGTCGATTCTCACCTACGTAAAATTGCAAACATCTAGGCTCTTTAACATAAGGGTTGCAGTCAAGACGGTCCATGCACTCGTTAAAGCCTGGCGGCTAGCCTTTGGTAGCTCAGTCCTTTCAGGCCCCCTCTTTCCTTATCTGCGAAAGAAGACGCTTGCGGTCCTAGCGAAACACGTAAGGCAGGCTTGTCTATCGCAGACATCGCAAACGCTATGTAAAACCACTGCTCTCTCTGGCTCAGGCTTAAATATCGGAATTGTTTTTGTATCCGACCTTCTCCGGCCCTCCATCTTCCTTTACCAGCCGTTCTCCTGACGCTGATTGAGTGTCCACCTTATTATATTGCTATTGACCGTGTTTTCAGTCACGTTAGGCCTCTGTAATGCGGAGCTCGCCATCGACTGACATCGCTGCATCTCCTTATTTGACGTCATTCAGAAAGATGCAGAGATGCACACCAGCGAGCGACAAGACTGTCCAGATCGTGACGTGGTGAGGAGGCATGCGATGTGATTTTCTATAGCGCTCAAGTGAGCGCGTCTTTTTTAAACGTCTACTTGGAGTGCTTGCCTGGGCATGATTCGGTGCATGGCGCATGACGGGCATGACGCTGCAGCTATCATTATGTGAGAGTGTGCACCATAGCCTAAGGCAGCGTCGTCGCCTAACTACTGTCGCGTCCTTGCAATAGGCCAGCCTCCCATGATCAGAGAATCGGAGTGCATAGTTCCTGCTGCAAGGCGTTAGCCAAGAAGCTAGCCAACGGACTCCGTGGTGAGCCAATCGGAGCTCACCTTTCCTGAGTCGCAGACGACGGACAGCTCCTGCGAGTGGTAGCGTCCGATTCGAGCTAAGAGTACAGCGTTTTCGAATACTGTTTAGTACGAGTGTTCGAAAAAGTCACTTGTCATCTAGCAAGACGCACACATCTACACTCGCAACATGATCCACCGAAATACTGAGCAAAATGACATTTCAAACGTGGACGAGGACAGTCGGTTTACCTACCTGTTTTTACAAATACGACGAGCTCATCATCCTCTGATGTCGAAACGCCGTCTCGTGGGGCCATACTGCACTGTCCAACATTTGCCAAATACCAAAGCGACGAACATTCCTGCAGGCCTGCGGCGACGCACACTCGACAACATTGAGCCAGGCGGTCCTGCAGAGTGGCCAGAGTCATGCCGCGAGGCAGTTGAAACGCTCCGCTGCCGTCGCTGGGATGCGCGTCGAAGCGCTGGATCCGTCGCTCCGAACCTGCGGACGAGAGAACCTTCGCTGTTCGACTACAGAGAGGTTTACACGCATGAAGCGAAGCCGTCGCGAGAACAAGCTTTGAGGCGGCGGCGGCGGCGGGATTCGGCGAGCAGCAGGACGGCGGCGCCCGGAGCTTACGCAGAGCAGCCGTCAGCGAGCTGACGAGAAAGACGGCGACGACGGCAGCAGTCAGCGGCGCGGCCTGGCTTGGCATGGCCTGGCTTGGCGTGCAGTGCTTCGCTGCCAGGCCAAAGCTGCCGCTTGCCGCAACTTTGACCGGTCGACACGCCTAGTTTTTATCGATTATCGCGGGCGAGCGAAATCCGCAAATCATCGCACACAGCGGTTGACTGTCTTTCGGGGCGACTTGCTTCCGGCCTCCATCGCTAGCGTTCGCTCTATCTCGCTCAGACGGAGGCACGCGCTTCCGGTAGTCGCGTGCTGCTCAGGAAGAGCGTGACCAATTTGCCCAGGGTGTTCGTCGCTCAGCGAGTCCTGTAGGCTGGCTCTATAGGCTGGCTGGACCGTGGCGAGGCTCGGTCACACTGAGCTGAACTCAGCGGATGCCGCGCTAAAGCACGAACGAGCGTACGCGTCGCCGCGCACTCATGCGGGATACGCGAAAATCAATTATGCCGTGCCATGCAGGCCGCAGTAGAAGGCAGCTAGCTAGCTGCCCGAAAGAGGGTAGATTGAGGGAAATTCATTTCGACGCCACTTTTATCGTCCGCGATGTAGCGCCAGGAGAGCTTTGCGGCCGTCTCCGCCGCCGTCTGCGGGCAAACGAAATATGGCTCGCCGCAGGTTTCGCAACCTGGCCGATCGGGCACGCGAGGTTCACGCACCCGGCTCCTGGGCGGAAGCGCTACGTTACGAGACGACGGGTTACGAGATGACGCCGACCGAGCATCCGGGACGCGGGGAGGCGCGGACTGCCAATCGCGGAATGCCAACCCCGGAGTCTCGATTCCTGAATCAGTCCGCCTATAGCAGGGCGCCGGAATTTTTATACGGCCTCGCCAGTAAACTGTCGCATAATCGGCGGACCGCGCTGGATGGCACACGCGCGCACACGCTGGGGCGCATCGCCGGGGCGCATCGCCGGGGCGCATCGCCGGGGCGCATCGCCGGGGCGCATCGCCGGGGCGCATCGCCGGGGCGCATCGCCGGGGCGCATCGCCGGGGCGCATCGCCGGGGCGCATCGCCGGGGCGCATCGCCGGGGCGCATCGCCGGGGCGCATCGCCGGGGCGCATCGCCGGGGCGCATCGCCGGGGCGCATCGCCGGGGCGCATCGCCGGGGCGCATCGCCGGAGCGCATCGCCGGGGCGCCTCGCCGGGGCGCATCGCCGGGGCACCGCTAGGGGGAGCCGCCGCGATCCTCCTACAAGGTCAGGGTCTTAGGCGAAAGCAAGCAAGGCATTTTGCAAGGCCTCAATCGCTACACGAGGACTAGGGCACGGGGGTACGGACATTCCCCCCCCCCGAACTTTACCCCCCCCCAGGACATTTCGCCTCGCCCGACATTCCTCCCTGGGGTAGGACATTTCTCCCTACCCGGTATATGGTTTAGGGTTTAGATTTTAGGGTTTAGGGCTTTTATGGTTTAAGGTTTCGAGTTTGGGGTTTTTAGGGTTTATTGTTTGGGGTTTAGGGCTTAGCGTTTAGCGTTTAGCGTTTAGCGTTTTAGGGTTTAGTGTTTATTGTTTAGGGTTTTAGGATTTAGGGTTTAGTATTTAGGGTTTAGTATTTTTAGGCTTTCGGCTTTAGGCTTTAGCGTTTAGGTGTTTCGGTTTTAGGTTTTAGGGTTTATGTTTTAGGGTTTATGTTTTAGGGTTTATTGTTTAGGGTTTGGAGTAGGCTTTTAGGGTTTAGTGCGGGCTGCGCCTCAGCCGCCTAAGTCCATACTTGCTCGTCTTCCTCGCTTTAATTAGTGCGTATTAGGGCATAACTAGATGTCTTGAGGTCGAGTTATAGTCAATAGACCTCTGAGGCTTAGAGCTCATTTGCAGGAACGCTCGGCACGCCGCAGCGTTCGCCCGCTTTGACGGGTACGAACAGGTACCTGGCGGCGTCGAGTGGGACCAAACTTCCGCGGGACCAAACTGTATAGCTCGCCGCTGCCGCAACCGCCGCTGCTGGATCCATCAGAAACCATCCCTCCATTCTATCCATCCATTCCTCTAATTATACTGAGTTGATTGTATTTTAATGGAGAATGTACTTAACTTAATCATATATATATATATATATATATCTGTGTTCTTAGTTATACATTCATCAACATAGGGGGGAAATGTCACACTCCGGGGGAATGTCAGGAGGTAACAGTCCGGGAGGAAATGTCCTACAAACGAGGGACGGGTACGGACATTTCGAAGCTTAAAGTTTCATGCTGTTAGATTTTTTATATAAATGTATATATATATATATATATATATATATATAGAGATAGATATATATATATATATATATATATATATATATATATATATATATATATATATATATATATATATATATATTGATATAAAAAGAATTAGAGAGGCGAAGACATGGGAGACAGATAAAAAACTAAAGAGAGAGAGAAATAGAAGAAGAGATCGGTATTGAGTTAAAAAGAATTAGAGACACGGTGGGTAAAATAAAATAGAGAAAATAAGAGGGACACTTCAAGAGTGCAAACATAATGACGGCAACATTTATGCGACAGACTTTGGCCGTTGATTAGTCAAACTTTCTAAGGACTCGAAGCGACGACGATGACGAGCAACACACGACAGACGACTGCGCCTCTCCGTCGGACGGAGTGGCGCAGTCACTGCAGGCACCACATGTCTCCCACGGCTCGCGCCCGCCGCTCCTGATGTCCGCCAAACGACGATGAAGTAAACACTGCTTTCGGCAGATCGCTGCCATTCTCCTAGAAATGGCCAGCTTGCATCATCGTCGTGCATCGTGAGATTTGATCGCTGTCTTCAGGTGGTAGTGGTCAGCGTCAGCGGTTCGCGCGGCGATGCAGAGCGTCACCTGTCACCTGAGCGGCAGAGCTGGTCGAGCGTCACCTGTCGAGCGCTGGTCGCGAGCGTCCGTGACCTCAACTATCTACGTTCAGTTTCGTTTCGGCACCATTCTTTGAAGGGTGTTTACGCATTTACTAGCGCATTAAAAAGTTCCATTTTATTGAGCGCATCCAGCTCAAGGGCAGCGCGGCGCAGCCTCGCTTCTACTGCTGTTGTGCTCCGCCATTTCATCACCAACCATTCTGTCATATATCTCAGCATGTATGTAAGTCCACTAGGCCAAAAGGACAAAGGAATTGTTTCGCAGGAGCCTGTTCTATAGCAAACTCGAAGCCTGAGCGACTGTCGGTACCCGCATTGGGTTGCAAACAGACTTTATCTCACGCAACAAAGAGAAAGTGTGAAGCATTGCCTAATCAGGAGTGCAGTTGAGGTAGCGAGTGGCATTAAAGTAGCAGCTCAAGACGGCTTGAAAGCATGTGCCAAAGTCGGCAGCAGGATACTATATGTCACTGCGTAGTAATTGTGGAAGTGACCTGGAAAATGGGTACCTGGCTGAACCTCTGGAATTGTTAAATTGTAGCCTTGCAGCCACATTTGTCACTAGCAGAAGCCTGCAGAATTACCTGCAGAGCTAATGCTTCTGTCGCCAACTGTCTTTAGCAGAGGAATGGAATAGCTAATTTATTTTCCATACAGAACCTGAGGGCATGAGAAGGCTGAAACTGGTGCAGTAGTTCATCTTGGCATGAAGAAGCCAAGCCGCGGTGGGCTTGTAATGTCAGCCCATTAAGCACTACCACGTCATCTGTAATGTGCCTAGAAAGAGATTCAGCTCTCTAAAGGTGCTATACAAATGCATCACTATTATTATTATTAAAAACTTGACTCTGTATTCAGCAAAGAAGAAACCTGGCTGAAACTCTGGAATTTTTTAACTAGCATTGCAGCCATGTTCGTCACCAGCAGCAATGGCCTAGTGGCTTCTTTCTATAGCCTAGCCAAATTGGAATTGCAGCAATATAGACGTAATAGAAAATATGAGCTAATTAAATTTTTTGTCAAGCCAGTGTTGTAGACAATGGCAATCCCTAAATCCTAGATAATCCTAGATAGGCATCGGACGCGATGGCTAGCTGTGGAGGTAGTCTTTAGCTGTGGAGGTAGTCTTTAGCTGTGGAGGTAGTCTTTAGCTGTGGAGGTAGTCTTTAGCTGTGGAGGTAGTCTTTTTAATGAAACTTTCAAAATGTATGCAGTTTTTTCAAAGACGATGCCTGCATTCCGCGCTCACGATGACGTTTGCACAACAGCACCGCCTATTAGAAGAGCAAAATCCACTAGTCCAGCCGCACGCTTAGGGTGTCTTATGAGTAAGTATCTTATGAGTAGCAGTTTTTCGTTTTCTCGTCGTTAAGTTTAAGGAAATTTGCCGACATTCAGGATCGAATTCCTGCAAGGTCAGGCATTGAGTTCATCGGTCGTTGCACTTTGCTCCGACGGTTTAACAGTAAATATCCTCCGACCCACGAAGACGCTTTCGCCGGGGGAGTGGTCGGATGGTGTTTATAGACGCAGCCGCGGCGTGAATGCGTCAGCTTCGGCCGCCGAGGGTGAGCACGCAAGACGAAGACGGGGCTGAGCACGCGACCCGCTTAGGCCTCGGCGTGGGCCGTAGCGGGACCCTTTGATCGTCGCGAGCGACACAGCGAGCGATAGGCGAGTGCGCTTAGCCATCAGTGCCGCAATGAGAGCACATAGAGCTACAGGTAGCGCAGCTCAGGTTCGCGAGCTTCCCCATATGCCAGCCATAAAGTCGCGATACACCACGGTGGTTGTACGACCTCCGCGGTTCTGTGTAATCGATGCGAGTTTCCTGCGCCGGAATATGACAATAGGAGGTCGGTGGCGTCCAGAGAGCAACGGCGGCGAAGGCAGTCGGTCACCGGATGTGTCTCAGCAGCTGCACTCACAGAGTCTCCCTCACTTTGAGCCGAGCAATGAGTGACTAGCGGGCGCCGCCGCGGCAGCTGAGCCGAGGCGTGCGAGGGGCGATTTGTTCGCGAGTAGACTTGGGTCCAGAATGGCAGATCGCGCACCAGGTCAGCGATCTCTGGACGCAGATCTAACTTGGACGGAGGCGGGAGCGGCGCTGAATCGGAAACTTCTCTGCACAGGCGGCGCTGCCTGGGCAGTGTGATTCGTCTTCTCCGAGGATTGCCCAGGTGGCTGCCTGTGGCGCCGGCTACAGCAGAACTCCGTAGACGAAAATCTCCGCCAAGTGCAAGTAATTATCGCCGGTTGCTGCTGTAGTCATGACTTGCAAGCTCACGTATCTTCCAACCGTGGACGGTGGGCACGTGAAGATCACATTCTGACACAGCTGCATCTGTCCGGTGAAGTTCGCGCACAGCGAGCCGTTGAAAAAGCCGGCAACGGGAGTCGGGCTCGAGCCGACGCGCAAATCGTAGTCGTGCACCCGGAAAACTAAACGAAAATGGCTGCCGTCGAGCGCAGCCGAGCGCGAGCGACGGAGCGAGAGACCGCTGGGCACTGTGCGTCTCCTTGGAGCGAAGGGGGAACGCTCGCACGAGCGCTAATGCTGACAGCTATCTTCCGTCCGTGCCTTTAACTTGGCTGCAGAACTAGAGTCCCATTAAAAAAAAAAGTAAACGAACACAATTCCCATTTGTTGTAGCAGCGTCTGAAGTGCCTCTCGATCTCCAGCCAAGCTCTGAATACCTGCAGGTGCTACGCGCTTTGGCTACGCTCACTTTGGCTGTCGATTTAGCCAGAGAGGCAGACGTTCGCCGTTATGTACGATGTACTTGGACTGGCTGCTCAGAAAGTGCATGCTGAAAGTCCACTGAAATTACGTCATGATTTAAGAACGCTGCCGTTGGGTTTGAGTCCCACTGTAAGTAGGCATTTCGGCGCTCGATTGACGCTTGGCAATAGCTTCGTCAACGGAAGCTAGTGGACAGAGGCTGGCGGGCGGTCGGTCAGGGGTCGTGAGGTCAGGGGTTATTGAATGAGGGACGAGTGAGAGATGACGTGCATGTTGCCGAACCGACCTAGCAGAGAACCTGGTGAAGGTCTGCCTACTTCCAGCCACGTATCGTTGTTAAAATTCGGGTTCGTTTAGACAGGAAAACCGCACGTAAATTGGTCCATGCATGTGTGGCATTCTGACTTGACTTTTGTAACTCACTGCTTTCCGGTCACTGGCCTGTGCAATCAGGCACTTGGAGCTGGTGCGAAACTCTGAAGATTGGCTTGTCTGTAGTAAGCGTCGCAGTTGCCGCATCACACCCCTTCTCGCCTACCTGCACTGGTTCCCAAGCAACGCATCAACTTTAAGGTGTTATCACTCACTTTCAGGTCCCTTTCATTCTTTTGCTCCAGTCTACCTATCAGATCTACTCCCCCACCAGGCTAAGCACAGTACCACACGCTTTTTAGAATCTAATCGTTTACCTATACCTCGTACGATCAAATCTTTTAGAAACCGTACCTTTAGCTCTGTGAAGGCGTGATATCGCTATATCGATTGTTTCATTCAATTTAAATGTGAAGGCGAGAACGACATTCTACTTGGCCTCATTCGCCAGAGGTAAGTACGGAGGCGTAGCTCGGATGAATCGAACGCCCTTGAACTTCACCTCGCTCGAGGCTGCCGCTCATGGAAAGTGTAACGTCCTTCGACGGCTCACTGGATTGCTTCTCGAAGTTCGTAACGCGCCGAACCGTAAAGACGGAGCACCCGTGAATCCCGCTATCAGGATCGGGCGGAGGCTCGTGGCGTGGAGTCCGATTTTTTATTGCGGTCATTGCCAGCTATGCAGTATGGCCGTCGCTCTGCTCCTCTCTCTAGCTACCGCAAAGGCGTGACGGCCGAAGACTGGTCGTTCGTGGTGACTGTTGACAGCAAAATTGTAACGCACGTTCTGAATTGCCTCTGCAGAATGAATAAGTAGCCACTTATAGCCACTGCGTCGACATAATTGACAAGCACGAGGAGCGAGTAAGTTCCAACTTGTCACTGAAATCAATTGGTTTGATATAAAATCTCTAGACCTGACCGTTTGTGCAAAAGATGGCTAGAACCACTTTTTATTTTAGCCCTTCTACTTGTACTCGTGTCCAATGGCTCCACTTTCTCAGTCTTAGCAGAAAAGACGACACCCCTTCCGGTGTCGAGCGGTAAATCAAGCCGTCTGAATGTTTCTGAATGCTCTGAAGCAGCTGAGTGCTCAAACACTGTTTTCCAAATGGTGGCAACAGCATTCTTTAGTGCGGTCTCTTGGCTACCGAATGCATACCAAAAGCCGCATAGGCTGTCAGTGCGCTGTACAAACCTCTCCTGCCTAGCACCCTGATAGTTTTTGCGGCTTTATGGAGTTGCAGACAGATAAGATTCATAACATAACACTACATAGCATTAGTCCGTCAACATCCCAAGACGCTACGAGGCCCCGGAATGCACTGTTCACTTGGATATGGCGGCGTCTTTATTCGCGTGGGCGCTCAGGGGCATTGCTTAATTTTTTCCTGTTTATTCAATACATTATTTATTCATTTACTAATTCTTGTAATAAGCTTATATCTTCGTTAGAAGGGTCCGTTCGACTAATCAATTTTCGTCAAAGGATTGAACCGTCTCTAGACGGATGCGTGCCCCTTGGCCCTCAGTGCTCAGAATAACCGGCACTCACACACCGCTAAGACGATGGACGCTCCGCCATGGTGTTAGGCCGGCCCGACCTAAGGCGGCTTATGGAGGTATAATCCACGCTCGACGCTCAAGGTCATGTTGGCCCATCGCTTGCCACCGCCGCCGCCGCGAGAAGAGGGCGCGCCTCAGCCTCAGCCTCGGCCTCAGCCTCGGCCTCAGCTTCGGCCGCAGCCTCAGCCTCGGCCGCAGCCTCAGCCTCGGTCTCGGCGAACGTGCTGCGTCCCGATGTCTCCCTTTGATGCGGCCTGCTTTTCGCGAGCCTGCTGCCGCCGCTGCAGCCGCTGCCGCCGAATCGCTAGTCCTTGATCGGATAGAAGCTCGTGCCCAGTGGTGGTCGATCGCGGTCGCGGTGACCCGAGCGGTGGCACCGAAAAAAGCGATTTCAATCTCGACTCATTCCGCGCGCTCGCGCGAAATGAGGTCGAGTTAGAAATCGTATTTTTTCGAAAGCACACTGACCGCAGAAGTCGCATCGGGCCGTCACGGCGATCGTCGAGACGACATGCTGCCAGCCCAGATCGACGACAATCCACTGGCTCGGAGCGTTCTGTGTGTGACTTATGGTGGCGATGTTGCCGTCGAACGCGAACGTGGCCTCGCAGCACCACGATAGTATGTCCGGATATGACGTCGACTGAGCGGCCGGCTGGTCTGAAGGGAGAAGTTCGCGAATTCTCTGAAGGCGAAAGTTCAAGCGACGACTTTAGGCTGCCCGCGAGACTCGACTTGAATTCGTCGTCCAGAGTCTCGTTCGAGTGAGCACGACGCGAATCGAACGCTCGCTCGACGCGTTTGCAGGCAAACGCGGATAAATTAATCTTAAGTGTCGTTAGTGCTCGCATTCAACTGCCCTGTCACCGACAGCGCCAAATTTCACTCGATACTCACATAAGGAGACGCTTCCTGGAGTTCCGAAGCCTGCAGCGAAAGCGGTGCAGTCGATTGCAAGAGGTTCTCACGAGTCGTCACACCAGAACTAGCAATGCCTTCGGCCGCCACCACCGCCGCCGCCGCCGCCGCCACAGCCGACGACGTTGCTGCAGCGGCCTTCGAGATCTGTAGCGACCTCGCTCGTCGCTGGCCGAGCGCCTCAGGCGACGCTCACCGACGACAGACGCGGCGATCGCCTGGCACTCGCTTCGGACCCGCCTTCAAACGCACCTCCCCCGCGCCTGTTGTCCTTCACCCTGACAGGCGGTGCACGGCGATTTGTGACCCTCCTGGGAACACTACGCCGAGCCTGAATAGACTGTTTTCGGAGTCGGTGGCGCCGCCTCGGTGGCGTCAAAACGGTAGCTCGCGGACGAAGTAACGAACGAAGAATTGTAAGCGTATTCTGAGCTGCAAAGCTGCAGAGGTGTCAATTGTCAATTAACCACAGCAGAAGGTATTAAACGACGGTTGGTTGACCTCACCTCCCCCTATCATAACTGCTACGGCACGTGCTTCCACCTCTACAGCCC
This sequence comes from Cristatella mucedo, assembly GCA_009760855.2. Classification (NCBI taxonomy): domain Eukaryota; kingdom Metazoa; phylum Bryozoa; class Phylactolaemata; family Cristatellidae; genus Cristatella; species Cristatella mucedo. Next base: position 771,366 of record WPIO01000096.1, on the reverse strand, counting down.
TTTTGCCCAGAGGACCACGATGCGTCGGCGGCAGAATCGGGCGAAAAGAGAGAGAAAAGGGAAAATAAAATCCGTCCGTACGGCGTCGGGTGTAAGAGCCGGTGTCGCGAGCGAGTACGACAGTGGCTACGGCCGAGTATGCCAAAGAGCCGGGCGACGAATGCAAGCACATATTAAAGCTCGAGGTAGGAAGCGGTTAGGCGCTGAAATACTTTTGGCTTGCAGCCAAATAGAGACGTCACAGCAATACGGCGAGGGACTGCTACTGACACTCGCAGGCGAGAGCTCTCGAGTCCGTAGACTTTCTCTGCAATTAACGGCTCCTCCGGCAGTAGGGCGGCCGAGTCAGGGGTCGCAACCCCGAGGCGAGAGAGGGTGTGCAGCTCGGGCACTTCGGGAACCGTTCGGGCGAAGCTAATAGCAACTCGGAGGCTGCAAGAACTGACATGGCACAGAGATTCGAGAGCCGCGAGATTCCGGAAGTCGCACTCGCACTCGGTCAGGGAGTGAAATCAATCAATGAGAGAACTATGAGAGAACTGCAAGACAACAAGTCCTCTGGACCCTATTCCCACTGTCCTGCTCCTACGTTGCATTGATCTGCTGCTGCCATGCATAACTAACATAATTAATATGTCATTAGCCTCAGGTCATGTCCCGGCACCTTTCAAAAAAGCTGTAGTCAGGCCACTTCTCAAGAAAACTACACTTGACCAAGAGAACTTGAGCAACTACCGCCCAGTTTCCCTTCTACCATTCCTATCAAAGACACTCGAACGGGTCGTGGCGGACCAGCTGAACTCGTATATCGGAACCTCACACCTTGCTAGTAAGTTCCAGTCTGGCTTTAGAGCTAATCACTCCACAGAGTCTGCATTGCTTCGGGTATACAACGACCTAATTAGGAATGCAGACATGGGTAGAGTGTCTCTGCTTGTTTTGCTTGATCTTTCGGCAGCTTTTGATACCGTCGATCACAAAGTTCTTCTAGAGCGCCTCTCATCTCGCCTGGGCATCACTGGCACTGCTCTGCGGTGGTTCAGGTCCTATCTCAGTGGGAGACTCCAGAGTATTGACGTGAATGGACAAAGATCATGTGAAGTACCTCTGAAATATGGAGTACCTCAGGGCTCAGTGCTAGGTCCGGTTCTTTTCACGGTTTATACTCTGCCTCTTGCTGATGTGATTGCCAAGCACAATCTAGGCTTTCACTTCTATGCAGATGACACTCAGTTGTACCTTTGCTTTGATCCCTCCCAGCCTTCGAGCACCTCAAATTCTCTAAACTCACTTGCTGCATGCATTGATGACATCCGCACATGGATGGCAGCAAATTTTCTAAAACTTAACGATGATAAAACTAGCTTACTAGTTATGGGCAAACCCAGTGTGATCCAGAGATTGGAAAGGCTGACTCTCAAAATTGGCTCTGCCAGCATATCTCCAGTTGAATCAGCTCGAAATCTAGGTGTCATATTCCAAAGCGACCTCTCGTTAGACGACCATATCAGCTCCACAGTCAAATCCGCCTATTTTCAGCTTCATAACATTGCTAAAATTCGGGCTTGTTTAGATAAAGATACCACGTCTAAGCTGGTCCGTGCATTCGTGACATCCCGTCTCGACTTCTGCAACTCACTTCTTACTGGCCTACCAGCATGTGCGATCAGGCGATTGCAGCTGGTGCAAAACTCTGCAGCTAGGCTTGTCTGTCGTGAGCGTCGCAGTTGCCACATTACTCCACTTCTCGCCGACCTGCACTGGCTACCAGTCAAGCAATGGATTGACTTCAAGGTTTTGTCGCTCACTTTTAGGTCCCTTCATTCTATGGCTCCAGCCTATCTGTCAGATATACTACCCCATCAGGCCAAGCATCGTACCACCTGTTTTTCGGAATCCAACAGTCTAGAAATACCTCATACAAACCTTAAATCCTTTGGAGACCCTGCATTTAGTTCATATGCTCCCAAAGCCTGGAACTCCCTGCCGACCTGCATCAGAACATCCCCTGACCTGACCACATTTAAAAAGAACCTAAAAACACACCTATTTAGGACAGCATTTAGTGGTTCCCTGTGATTCGTCCTTGATGTGCTTATGCGTGCTGACACTGTGCATGCTGCCACTAACCACATTTGCATGCTGACCCTGTGCATGTCACCCCTAACCATATTATTCATTTCGTTTGTTTTTTCAAGCATGATTTTACTTACCATTCAATGGCATTTCACTTTGCGGCAAGTGTAAAGCGCCTAGAGAGAGAGAGATTAAGTTCTCTGAGGGCGCTTTATCAAGTGAATTATTATTATTATTATTATTATTCAATGAGAGAACTAGCCTTAGAGCAGCAGCCACGAGGGGCAGCCACGAGCAGCAGGCGAGTGCCCTTCAAGGCAGCAAACGGCCTCAAGGCAGCAGCTTTCTCTCGAGTAGTTGAGGAGCGGACAGTAGTTGAGGAGCGGGCTCTTGACTTATGACTATGCCGTAGGGTGCAAATTTGGTGACAGGTATGGGGGGACATTCATCTACCACAAACCGCTGTCCGTTGTCAAGCGGTTTGGGAACGAACAAAGTGGCAGTGCCAAAAGCTACCCATGCACGGAATAAAAGGGCCGCCTGAGGAAAACAGAGTGAGAGAGACCATGATCGCTCGGGGCCAGCGGCTGTCCAAAAAGTGGGCTGACATGGCAAGGCGCCAGCGCGGTTTCAGAGAATAAAGTGCTCGCTGTGAGGGAAATAAGACGCTCGTCTCTCGGTCGCGAGCCCGACGACAGGTCGCCCGAGGTCAGTCGATGTGGGCCTTGAGAGAAGTTAACTAACCAGCAGGCCACGACAAACTTATCGATTCACTAAAGTACTACTGTTGTCGTGACGTCGCTCGAAGGGCTAAGTCAATGCCTCCCAATAAGAATCACGTGCTCAGCCCACCTAAAAAAACATTGGCCAAAGCAGGCGTCGTACCTCGACGCGCGTACGATGCGTCTAACGTTCAATGAGCGAGCGTCACGCCCACGCGTTGCACAGCTGAATCGCGTCAGTGTGACGTGATAAATCAAAATTGAACTTGCAAAGCATTCCGACTACATGGACAGCCAGAAAGGCAAGAGACATCACACAAAGAGACAGACAGAGTGAAAGGGACTGAGAGACAGAGAACGACAGAGAAAAACGCAAAGACAGAGACGGACAGAGACCGAGAGAGAGACACAGAGAGAGAGAGAGAGAGAGAGAGAGAGAGAGAGAGAGAGACAGACAGACAGACAGACAGACAGACAGACAGACAGAGAGAGAGAGAGAGACAGAGAGAGAGAGAGACAGGGAGAGACAGAGGGAGCCACGGTCCAACACTTACAGACCCAGGCACAGACAGACACAGACAGACACAGACAGACACAGACAGAAACAGACAGAAACAGACACAGACACAGACAAACACAGACGGACACAGACAGACACTTACATACACTGGCAGACACAGAGAGCAAATGAAATACACAGTCACAGCCACGCAGACGCACGGACGGCAGCGGCGGCCAACATTGACGATGACGACGAACCGGCTCGCTTCATGTAGAAAGTGTCAGCTGTCGTCGACGGCAGTGCTAGCCTTCGCAGCAGCCTGCACGCTCCCTCGTCGAGGCCGAAGTAGAACCCGACGCAGTCGCTTTGCAACAGGCAGTCCATGCTGCACTTGGCCAGCGACACTCTGACGGACGATTGCAGCGTCGCCGCGTCGTCGAGCTTGACGTATGGCAGCGAAGCGAGGGACGTCGTCGCAAAGAGGCCGCTGGCCGCGGCGGACGCTTCGACTGCAAAGGCGGAGCAAAGCCTACGCTGGCGTTTCGCCGAACTTCATTCGTCACTCGCCGGACGCTGAATATACCTTGCCGCCTCCCCGAATTTCCTGGCTTTCCACTCACGACGCATCGCACGAGCTGCTTCTCTTGTGTTCGCTTAAAATACCTTCGGCGGCTCAAGAATTTCCTCTGCTACAAGTCTCAGATCTCCGCAGAGCTCACTCTCACAGCGCTCGTGCCCCGCTATGACGCTAGCACTGCTCCCCCTGCGTCACTTCCTTTGTAACCTTCCGACGCCGCTGCTATCTCCGTGCTACGTCCATCGCTGCCCTCCAGCGTGCCGAGGGAAATCCTCTACTCTGGATTGCGCCGCACGAGATTAAAGATATGCATAGTATAACCCACCAATGGCCGTTCTTCCTTTCTGGCAAATTTAAAGTACCAAGAATGAGATATAGAGCGTTTAGTGTGCTATATAAAGTTCTCCTTTTTTAATTTAACTAATTACTTCTGTTGCTGCCCTCCCAACGCGTATGCGTGACTTGTCTCTGCTTGTTTGCTGAGCGATATTAACATCGTCTCGGTTAGCGTACGAGCGCTAATCGCCGCATTGAGTTAGTGTGAGCTACAGTAAACTCTCCAACCAAACGAGCACGTAGTCTTTCCGGCTTTGCGTGGATATAGAAGGCTCTGTGTATATATATATATATATATATATATATATATATATATATATATATATATATATATTACATGTATGTGCATATCATAGGTAAAAAATGGTGCGATATGGAACTGCCATGGCCTTCTCTCGCGTCTGAGCGTGGTGCTACCCGACGGAAACCAGCCTGTCCCATAGTTCCATGTACGCTGCGGTGAAGAAAGATTCAAGTACTTCAAAGAGGGTTTCTGGACTGTCTTTATTTTCAGATGATGCCAAGCAGCTTCGGCACTTGAAGCGAACAACATCGATAGGGAAGAGAAGGAGAGAGCTGGCGGAGAGAGTGATCGATAGAGTTGAGAGGATTGAGAGAGGATGCAAAACTCACCGAGAGGGTACCCGCACTAGGTGTCCCCTCGGCGGAGCCGTCAGGAACGCCCACTTTTGCCCCTGTAGCCCGTACTCCCCGTCCCCCTTGGCTACCGCACTTCCGGAAGAGGAGCGACCGGGCTTACAGCGAGCGGATGCAGTCGATCGCTGGTCGGGGCGATACCTGAGTGGTTGTTTTTTTAGTGGGATCAGTCGCGGCTATGAGCCGGCTAGTAGAAGCGGGAGAGACAATTCCACTCAGGAGGTTGATCGCTTCTGGAGCGAATTAAAGGTCTAGACAGCTGTGGTCAGGGCTGAGGTTGGCTTCGGTGCGCCGACCCATGCATCTCTGCCAAAGGTGGACGCTAAAAACGTTCTCAGAAAGGCTGTAGAACTCATCAGCGGCCCGCTGGCGCCGACAGGCGACCCTTGAGCGGGCGATATTCATCGGACTATCCGAAGAACGAACGGCAGCAGAGCACGGCAGCGGATGAATGGCTCAGGCAATAAATATTCACAAGGCAATAAATATATTTATAGGCAATAAATACTTATCGGCAGTTGGAGTGTGGAGGCACCCCGACACTGGAGCCACTAGGTTCGGACATAATGGCTTAACGAGCGGCGTCTGCAGCACGTGGCGCTGTGGCGCGTGCGACTGACCGACCCGGCCAGACGATGGCCTCGAACCGCTGCGTTCACGCTCGCTCCGTCTCGAACTTGAGATCGTACTGCGGCGCGGATGGAAGACAAAACGCAAATGCCAGCAGCGGAAAGCGTTCGAGCAGTTAAATACCACCTGCCGCCGCCCCCTAAAGCGAACGACGGGCAGGGAGAAACGCAGGTGCGATCGCCCGCGCTCGTTTTCCGGCTCCGTCGCGGGCGAGCAAAAGGCAGGCCGCGTCGTCGCATGTGCCGCGGCCCTCTGCCCAGGAAGAGATCCAGTTCTCCGAGGGCGCTGTGCAAACGTACCATTATTGTCGCTATTTTAAGAGTTTCTCGTTCTTAATTAAAAATTAGATTATTGTTAATGTGAACTAAATGCACATGGAGTAGGACAGTAGAAGCCACGGTGATGTCTGCTCGAGGATAAGTCTGCGAAGCTGGACTCACTGTGCCCCAGGATGGCTTTTCTTAGGGCGAGAGAGAGAGAGAGAGAGAGAGAGAGAAGCAAATAAATAGTTCTTAACAGAAATGGAGACGATATAGAAATAGAGAACGATGGAATGAGAAATTAGGATGGAGAGTTTGTGAGAAGGATGGAGAGACTTCTTTAGTGGGCACACAATTGCCGGAGTCTTTCTCGCGACATGGGTACTTGGGCAGCACAGTAGTCGCGCTTTCCCGCCACTCGAAGCAACAACGAGCGGCCTGTACGTGACAGAGAGCTTCCGCTTCGCTCCATCGGACGGAGTCGCAGCCGCAGCAGGCAGGCAACCATTTGCCCCGACGACTCACCCGTCGCTCCTGGTGAACGGTACAAGAGGATGAAGTAGAAACAGGTCGCCATAGCAACGGACGCCATCCTCGCTGCGGCCA